>JABAKA010016106.1:0-37126 GCA_018857285.1 Termitomyces sp. Mi166#008 | reverse complement strand
GAGTTTTCCGAATTGACAAGACCTCAAGGAGACACTTAGGCCACCAAGTTCTAATATCATGCGTCTCGCGGTTGTCTTGATGAATACGCGAAGAAATTGAGATATATATATATATATCCAACATATTGGTACAGTAGATGGCAAAGTACGTGGTAACATGAATGCATATTTACAAAGAAGGGTTGGCATTCCGAACCAGACTTACGAAGTATGACTGGAACCATGTGCCAGCTTCGGGTGCGTTAGGAGCAGCATCACTAGGTAGATAGAAAACATTACACACGAGAACCAGATGAAAAACATACGCTTGGCCGCAGTGAGCATCATAGCGGGAAGAGGATGTGTTGCTGGTACTGTCGGGCTCGCCTCCAGGCTTGACCCAAACGACAGAGTCGATAAAAGGATATCCAGTGTTAGCAGTGGGGCGCGTGCCGAATCCTGCACGGACAACGTTGCACCAGTCGCCCCACTGATTACGGATGTTTTGTACTCCGGAACGGCCTTGGTCGACGATGAAGTGAGCGGGGAATCCAGTTAGGAGAGGAGCGAGAGCAGTGATATAGTGGATCTCGTCGTAATTAGGAGTGCCGGACGTGATTGGGTCAGGGGTCGCAGCACCTGCAGAAAGGGTAATTGAATGAAATTGAATAAAAAGCACATTCTATCCACTTAGGGCATTATAGTTGGCAACATTAGTAGCCAATCCACGAATGAAGGATGTGGAGCCCGCCTGCTGGTAGAGTTGGGAGAAGAGCTGAGCGGCAGGTTTCAAGTTAGCAGGCCAGCCGAGCCATCCAGCATGGCCAGCATCAAGGTACATATAGACTCCAACAGAGTTCAGCTGTTGCATAGCGTAGATTTGACACCAGCCTGTTTCCAATATATGTTAACCACGACTCGAAGGTTTTGATATCAAAAAGATCAGACCTTGTACGCATCCTGAGCATGGTCGCATTTCTGTACGTTGAGGTTGGTTACCAAGTTACCCAACGAATCAGGCTCAACAATTACGACAACACGGACACCAGGGTAGGCTATGGAACAAGATATTGAGTTGAAGAACCGAAAGGTACGTTACATATTGCTCAACTCACCCTTGATTTGTGCGACGAGTTGGTCAATGTAACCTTTGTATTTGTTGAGACCATCATTAGCAATGCTGAACTCTCCGTTGTTGGAAGCCAAAGTGGCACAATCACGATCGGGAAGGTCATATACAACAATCTGGACAAGATACTTCGTATTAGAACCTTGACCTTTGGCACTGGCATCGGCGAGGTAGGTGCCAAGAGTAGGGGGACTTTGGCGACCTGATCGAACCAGATGAAAGTAGGGATGTCGGCAACCTTCAAAGCTTTCGCTTTGAGAGTGGCATCGGAAATGTTGGCAGCCGCAGCTTCGACTTCGTTAGCATCATAAGGAGACAAATAGACCTGTATGGCTAACGTTAATTTGGGGTCCAAAAGAGAGGGAAGAAAAATCACCTGGTATCCAGTGTAAGGATTGTCTGAGTCGGCGGGTGGGATGGTCGTGGAGCTAGGGACGATGCTAGTAGTAGTCATCGTTGTAGAAGAAACAGAAGTAGAAGTTGATGACGAGGTTGCTATAGTGGTAGCGCTCGTTGAAGTAGTAGCAGGGGTGCAGGTATCTCGATCAAAGGCGCCAATAAAATGTCTTTACAGTAAACTCACAGGCATTGGGAATACCAGTCATTGAAGTATGTGCAGACAGTCAGTGCAACACAGGTGGTGTCCTGAGCTGCGGGAAAGTAGTAACTTAATGTTTGAACCTATAAGAAGATACGGTAGAACGTACTAAAGTTTATACCACCGCACTGAGCCCGAATAGGCTGGGCAGCATGGACAAGAGAGATGAGAGCGAGCAACGAAGCGTACTTGAACACCAGAAGGGAATATCTTTGTATTCCAGTTGAACCAATGCGCCTTTATACTACGTTCCTGGGAATCATGAAAGACCACGCGAAAGACCAGCGGTCAGAACTTGGCACGCACCGAAGTGGGATTCCGCATTCCGGAGGCGAGTCTAGGTGGGACGATCAGTCGTCTGCTCGTCTACTTCAAGATTTGAATAATGTGGATTTTGTCTTGGTTCGAAATAACGCAGGAATTTTTCACGTGCACTGACACCGTCTATTATCATTCCTACCATGAAGATATGGGGTAGTGCCCTCTAACTTGATGATAGCAGGACAACAAAGATCGACTCAGCGAGCATTGCTTGACCTTTGCGTACATTCAAGAAACTTTCCATAAGTTATTGTCCAGGGACGGAAGGGGACGCATGAGCAACTCCGCGAATCCAGATGACAGTCCGAAAGGACAACGCACCGCACGATGAGAGCATCCATCTAGTTCCAGCCGCTCCGACCTCGACGAAATACCTTGTTTGAAAGTTTAATGATACTCCTTTTTGTGCCACTCTGAGTTTCTGGTTTCCTTTTCGGAAATTCAGTGATATTCCTTTATTTTCATCACGAGCGCGGCTAGTTATCTTGTTCGGAAGCTCCCACCAGACCGCCAGTTTACCAGATTAAGTATCTCATACAAAATCAGCAGCCAAATTGGCGTGTTAGGTTTCAATACGATGATCAATTAACCTCGGGCCCCCGAAGAAGCAATATATTCCACCCAATCGAGTCCTTGATAGCTATCCCAGCAACGGATGTTGCGGCAATCCTCACCACAGCGCGTACTCAGCGAAAGTGCATACATGTCGGATTCGTGAGCACATATGCATGAATGGTACCAGAACGCAACAAGAACGTGGTATTTATGCATTCGCAATTTCGTATGTGTATCGTGGATCCCAGTGACTCCCGTGAATACGATCAATTCAAGCGATCCAAACGACCAAGAAGTTTCCTGTTGAATGCTTCATGGGGTATCATAAGTAGCGGCAGCGGCGCTGCAAACCTGCGTTTCAAGATGAAAAAAAGAGATCGTAAGATGAAAGGAAGGAATGACAAAATACGATAGGTCGTTGAAGGGAGGTTCGCGCTGGAAGACAGTGTTGCAAACTCAGGAAATTATATTGCACTTGTTTGTCCACCCTTGACCAGCAAGTCGTATCTTCTGCTGCTCATGCCCGTTCTACCATGGCCATGGCGCTCTGAACCGCTTGATGCACCCAATAATGACCCTCGTGACGTTCCAAAGACCAGCAATGACAGTGATGCCAATATTCAACGACTCGGTTCCCGACTCCCCTCCATTCTCCTCGTCTTATCTTCACTTGGCGTCGGTATCGCCCTTACAATGACATCAATAGCTTTTATCAACAGGTATGGACGGCGAATACGAAATAGCGATTGGGTGACACCCGACATGTTCCGGCGTCGTAGATGGGTGAGGGGTGTTGTCACTTCGTCGGTTTACTTTTTACATTCGGAAACATGACATTAACGCGTCTTTCGCAGCGTCGGAGATGCAGATAACTTCCGTTTATATCACACACCTCCATTCGGATTTCGTTGGCCGTTCAAGTTTCGACGAATACCGTCTGTCACCAAAGGTACGTGGGTTACTTTGACTTATTACTTTTTTAACATAGGGCTTTAGAACTCAAAGATGAAACTCTACACATAAGAATAGCTGGTATGGATGCTCCCGAGGTATACTTGCTTCAACAAACGCGTTACAACAGCTAATCAAGTGTTAACCTTCAGGGAGCCCATTTCGGTCGTCCGGCCCAACCATACTTTACAGAAAGCCTCGCGTGGTTGCGTGGAAAGATCTCTGGAAAGAGTGTATATTGTCAGCTCCTTCGGCGAGATCAATATTCTCGTATAGTAAGTTGTTTTCTCTCTCTTACCCATCCGTTGTTTGTCCCCGACATACAGAACGAACCAGTCTTCATTCAGGCATACGCTGATTGAACTTTAGGTCGCAAATGTCCTCCTTTCCCCGCGCATACTTCCTAGATCGCTCTTCTCAGGGAAGGTCCTTGCTCTAGAGATGTTACGTGCTGGATGGGCGACGACGTATGAGCAGGTAAGTCGATCCTGTATCGTTCCAAAGGCTGACATTGGTTCAATTGACAGACTGGTGCAGAATATGGTAAAGTAGGCAAAGACGAGTTCCTCCGTGTAGAAGCGGAAGCCAAGTGCGCTCTTTTTTATTGCCCTCTGTAACTCCTACCTTTTATAACAAACAATCCGTAGAGCCGCACGTCGAGGGATGTGGGCAAAAGGCATCAACGCAGAGACTCCCGCAGAGTTCAAACGCCGCCACGCAGCCGCTTCGTCACCCGAAGAAGCTGAGGCGATGCGTGTAAAGTCTGTGTCTAGCAGCAAGACACAAGCCAAAAAGAAAAAGAAAAGTTGGCTTAGACGCATGTTGGGTTGGTGATGTTGCTGTATTGGTGTATCCATCCGCGTAGGCGATGCGATTGGTCACGGACGTGCCACAACCCAATATTTATACCCGAAAGCGTATCCTAAATGTATGTGGTCAGTGGCAAATGGCCATGAGGATCGGCGTGCTGCTTCGTGTGGTACAGATAAATCGATATTTGCCATGTTAGCGACCGATGGATGGTAGTTACTCAAGAGGCTAGGATCATCTTCATCTTCATCTTGGGCTTGACTGGGTACGATCTTGGGATTTACATACTTCTACGTACTACAAGGAGTTCAGACCCCCAAAGAAATTAGAATATGTACCAATATCTGATATGATTATAATTGTGATAAGATGGCGATGTTTTTCAGAACGATCATCCATCAAATTGATACCCTTGTTTCCTCTTATCGCACTATGTACATGCTCATTCTATGCGCTCAATTGGTGGGTACGGCACCAACATACGACGCACATGATCTCTTGACGCATCGACTCGGATTGTTTTCTGAATAATTATTGAAAGCCACTGCCAAGCCTGTGATGTGACTCGAAGTTGAATCACTGGTAGCTGATTAGCGCTGAGCGGTTGCATTTCAACGACCTTGCAATGGCAACGCTCAAACGGTCAATCCTCATGCAAGTATATCGCCTTGTCGGTCTTTGTGGCAAGTGGTGTCTCAGTCTGGGAAATATACGGATGGGGTACTCTTCCTGAAGAGTTCTTGGTTAGCTGACGACTGTTGCTTTCACTTGAGGGTGAGCGTTTCTGTTATGCTTTTGCATAGCTTTACTCATGAGGCATGATGAACGATGATCAGTCTTTCAAGGCCTATGCATACTGTAAAATGTTATCATACCTGGCACCGCTCTTGGTGACTTGGGCAGCCCCGTCATCCCGGGCGTGTTGAAGATGGCACACATGCAAATCTCGTGGAAGTCAGACCTACTCGTGGACGTTAGAGACGGTAGTTACGAGAACGTCATTACAGTGACATTCATTGCGTGCTATGACGATCACCGTCTTCTAGGTCCTTGATCTGTTGGATATAGAAAATGCCTTACATCAAAATCTTCTTCGTGCAGATTTTAACCCACCTTTCTTGTGCCCTTTCTTGTTTCGAACAGGAATCCACTGGTTAGCTTCCTCTGGGGATCAAACCCTTTTGGCGGCTCTATGCCACAGCTTCCCAGATCGGACGATTCATACAAACTTACTGGAGACGTGATCAATAATTACAAGCGAGACGTGCCATCTTATCCATCAGCCACTATTTCTTGACAAGACAGCAACCCCATCGTGTATTCTCCAACTACAAACGTACCAGGCTGGTGTACATATGTCCCACCTAAGTATCAACACTTGATGCCTGTCTTGGACGACGTGGATCTCTGTCTTGTCAATCTCCCTCAGCCTCAGAGCCGCATGAAAATGACACCGGGCCTGTAATACCTTTAAATACCGTCTCAAACCCCCATTCCAGTCTATTTCCCCATCAATCGGGTTGTCGTTTCTTTTCTTGTCTTCCATTCGTTCGTTGTGGCTATCTGACCCCCTTCGTTCTTTGGCTTTCTTTAGTTCCTGGGAACTTTTTTTATCACTCTTGACGAGAACGTCCCCTAAGCTTCCACACGCGAACGCGATAATAGCACAATGATCATTTCCATCGCTTCGGTCCTTCTCTTCTCCAACATCCTTGTCAATGCAGCTCCACTTCCCGTTGCTGCACCTCTCCCCATTGCCACCCTTGTTCCCAACACCCGAAAGGTTGTGGGCTCAAAGAGCCAGGGTTCTCGTCGTATGTTGTTTATGTACATTATTATCTCAGTTCGTTCACCTACTGTATTTTTGTAGGCCGCTATCCCCTCCCCTTGGCGATAACGCGTCGTCAATTCGACGATCTCGGGTTCGGCGGCGATAACTTCGGTGGAGGTTTTGATGACTTGATAGAGGTTTCGACTCCGGTTTTGATGATTCCTCGTTTGACTTGGGCTTTGACGGTTCCTCCTCGTCCGACTCAGGTTTTGATGGTTCCTCTTTCACCGACCCGTCCTCCGTTGACGATTCGTCGTCTTTCGATCCTGTCCCCGTCGACGATGGTTCGACCACAACCGATAATTCGTTTGATAATTCTGCCTTTGATGACTCGACGACAACCGTCGACCCCGTCTCCGATGACTCAACTTCAAACGATTCTACTTTTGATAAGCCAACCTCCTCCACTGATGATTCGACCGCCGCCGCCACTGACCTTTCCAATACCTCCAACGATGGCACCTCCACCGGTTCTGCCCTATAACACAGCCACTTCCAACAGTGGTTCTTCTGCCAACAATATTGTCAGTGATGTAAAGGGCGTTGCAGGTACTGTCGGTAAGGTTGCTGGTGTCGTTGGACAGGTCGCTGGGGCTCTTGGTCTTGATGGTGTCGAGAAAGCTGCCAACCAGGTTGGAAACGTTGCTAATGGTGTTGGAAGTGTTGCTGGTGCTTCCGGAAACACAGATTCTTCTACCAACTGTGCTGCTGGAGCAAACACCTCAGGAACTTCGGATGTTCTTGGCAAAGTTGCTGGTACCGTCAGCAAAGTCGCAAATGCTGTCGGACAGGTTGCGGGTGCCATTGGTCTTGATGGCGCCAAGGATGGTGCAGACAAAGTTGGTGGCGTCTCCCAGAAGGTTGATCAGGTTGTCGGTGCTCTCGATGGCAACGATGGCAACACCAATAGTGCTTCACCTCCTGGAGGCACTCCCGCTACTACTGCGAGCGAAAAATACTGCTGTCCCTTCGACCAGAAACAATGCTGTCGTCGCTGCCGCTTCCTCGACCATCACTGCTACCATTTCCTCAACCGCCGGTTCTTGCGAAGCAACTGGCACCAACGACGCCACCATGACTCTCATCAAGAACTTTGAAGGCTTTGTCAAGGCCCCTGCTCCCGACCCGATTGGTCTTCCCACCGTCGGGTTTGGTCACAAGTGCCAGTCGGCCGGATGCGCCGAGGTTCCCTTCTCCTTCCCCCTCAGCCAAGACACTGCCACTCGTCTCCTCCAGCTTGATGCTGCACAGTTCGTCGACTGCATTAACGGCGCCGTCAACGACAACGTAGCCCTCAACGATAACCAGGTCGGTGCCTTGACTTCGTGGAGTTTTAACGTCGGATGCGGCAGTGCCAAGACGAGCACCCTCATCAAGAGGCTCAACAAGGTGAAGATCCTAACACCGTTGCTACCGAGGAATTGCCCAAGTTCAACAAGGCTGGGGGGAAGGTTCTCCAATGCCTGGTTAACCATCGCGCGGCAGAGGTTCAGCTCTTCCAAACCCCTTCGTCTGTCCAAGCACACCCTTGCAACTAGATGGTGGATGGACTGATGGAAAATCATGTTCGCATACATATTCGTTTTGTGGATCTTGGATACGCTGTAAACATTACAGCACAGTCGCTAGTACTACATCTATGAGGTGCTGGTTAGTCGTTAAGACAACAGAATTGATTGTAGGCATCCCGACCCATTTAAACTGTCAACATAGATGAACAGCTATACGCTATACCCAGCTCCTTTTCTCGGTCTTCAGTCCCTCAAGGCTCATATCATATGGTCAGAGATCATAAATTTCATAGGTGAATACAAAGCGGGCACAAGCTTATAGAATAAGAGGAGAGCATCGGCGGGAGGTATATCGTATCAAACTCAACTCGGGGAGAAGGCCGTTCCTGACGGCCACGTGATAAGCAAAACCAAATTGGAATCAATGGATGCCGACAACTGGTTTCAACCTCTTCCCGTGATTTTCTGCATCAACAACAATTGGTTTTGTCTTATATTTCAAAGGAGGAAATCTTACTCGAAGCGACAGGCAGTAAGGCACCACTTGATTGAATTCTAAACCAATCCAGCATACCCGTCAATTGAGCCAACAGACGCGTTCGAGGACGCGTGCGTAGGATCACGAGTGGGGAAAATGGGGAAGGGAGTGATGAGGAGGGCGAGTGAGGATGATAATGAAGAGGAGCTTACTTGAGAAGAACGTCAACCGCTGAGTCCCCGGCTGGATGCTAAGCTCGCATGACCGTGAGCACCATACCTCTGATTCGCGGCAAAATGCCATATTTCGAGGAAGGTGCGAATATGTATGGACTTTTGTGAGCCTTCATTCATGGACCATGATCAGAATCAACGAAATAATGGTATTTTGGTGTAGGAGTTATTTAATATTGAATTGCGCCACGTCTTTCTTTCAAAGTGAACGACTGATTCCAGAACATGGTGTGAGTCTCTGAACCATTCTTCGAACTGCGAACTTAAGTATTTTCAAGTGTTTCTCCATACCTAACTTGTTTTCCCTGACTTAAGGGCAACATCACTACATCTCACTACACTTCCGCGTTGTTTGACAGGTGACAGGAGGCGAACTTTGAACTCGAACACCGTCAATCTATGATTCATCTTGAGGGGAAGTGTTTCTAGTCTCAGTTGACTTTATAGCTTGATTCTATGTAAGAGATCTTATTCAGTAAGTGGACCTCTGATTGACATCACGAATGCTACTCAGCACAGTGTAAGGTGCCGTTCCTGGATATCATTGACAATTGTAATTGCGTCAACAATCATGGTGGTATCAACATGTAAATGTGCGGAATTTGTAACTCCCAAGCTTCTCCTTGTTACTGATTACGCTATATATCAGGTTTTCCAGCTAGACTGATCACCTATTCCCATCGTCGTGTGCTGATGCTCACAGTTAATACGAGTGATGGCCTCAACATTAGAAATCCTTGTTTCATACCTTGTTTTTCACCTTTCACCATGCATGCCTTGTACTCTTCTCGGCCTGAACGAGCGGTCGTCCTATATAAAGCCGACCTCTGTTGAAAGCATAGGTTCCGACTTAAGCCTTTCCGATTTTCTCAAGAAGTGTTTCTACTTGAGTGAGAAGTTTATCCGAATGTCGGACACACCCTCAAACATGGACATTGTTCAGCAGATGTGAGTTTGTCGCGTTCTAAATGGTTCATTTAGCCCTGAAAGGTCTGTTCGAAAATCAGTTTTACTCACAAGCTTCTCATGCTGGTCGGAATCTGTTTGTCAACTAGTTATACTCTTTCCAGTGACATTGAGTAGTGACTCTTATGCGTAGCGATCCTGCTCTATGATCATTTGATTACATTTGGTAAGAACTGACAGGGTTGACGCAAGCTGTTGATTGAGCCTTACCGGACAGGGAACGAGGTCAAATACATCTGGCGACGAACCAAGACGAGAAGCACATACTTATTCTTCCTCAACCGTTATTTTGCGTTATTTTCTACGATCATGGACATTGTGTCTAGTTTCAAGGAAATTCCATCGGACGTACGAGCTAATTTAGCTTCTTTCCTCCAAGCAAAGGCTGATATTTGGCACGAAGAGGTCAGATCTGGTAATTTATACTCATGACCGCATTCTGTGAACATGAGCACTCAGATGCAAAGTATACACTATCTTTCGGGAGGTCGCACTCTTCCTCGGCCAGGGTATTGTCGCCGGTATTCGTCGAACATAGTTCTCAGATTTGGTCTCGTCTTATGAATTCTGCAGGCTTACTTGGACTGCGGCTACATGCGGTCTATAACCGTGCCTCTTGGGTACTATGGTTCGTAGTCAGTTTCTTCGCGATGGCCTTCGGCATCGGAGGTGTATGTTCTACGTTCAATCTTGAGTTTTGCGTTGAAATTCCCGTGTAATAGTGGGCTCTAATCAGGCAAAAATCCATCCCAGTACAGCAAGGATTGGGCTGTAATATGGGCATGTCTTTTTCCACGTACGTTCATCCACTGGATTGGACGTAACATAACTTGATCTTGTTTTCCAGAGCTTTGTGTAAGTGGATGTTCGCCCTCTCTCAAAAAGTACTTGAATTCTGAGCACAGATATTGCCGCTCCCTGGCAGGAATTGTTCGTCTATGATTTAATCGTGTTCAGCCTCATGATACGTCATGCATGGAAAGAGTGGCACGAATATGAGTTAGCCACCAGCAAAAGAACACTTCCGGTTTACCGTACCGTAATCAGAGACGGTTAGTGGGTTCAGCTTGTGTGGCGAGTGCCTGATACAACAAACTCCAAGGAGCGATGTACTTTGCGTAGGCAGCCCAGTGTTAGCGACGTGCTGAAAATCATTGACCTTTCACGCTCAGTGTCATGGCACTTGTGAATCTGGCAAACATACTCACATTTTATGTATTTCTCCCTCCTCTTTCTTGTTTGCCTTCTCTAATGATTTCCTAGCTCTGTGGTGTATGGTAATTCTTGAAAAGTTACTGAACTGATTTTGATAGCACAGTATACAGCCGTTCATGCGTAGCGGGCTAACTACCTTTGCAAACGTGTTTGTGTTCCTCTTGGCTGCCATCTTCACCCAGTTGACTGTTATCACAGAGTATCCAGTGCCCTGATGTCACGTCTTATGCTCAATCTCCATGAAACTGCGGATACTGGGATATACAGCACATCCAGGATGAGTCAAACCTTACCAGAATCAATATCATTCCGCCGTCCTATGATTGAAACACACTCTCAGATGGAAACTAGGCGAGTTACTACTGTGTTGTCGATCCAGGGGACTCATTTTTAATCTCCAGCCTTCCGTCCGCTTCTGTCAGGCTGACCCTCTCAAATACTCATCCTGCTGTGCTGTCGAGCATTATTTCCACAGAAGAAAATCGTATCCCGACCTCACAAGCCATCCCTTCCATCAATCCGATTGTCCCAATCTTCGCATCGCGGCAATCAACATCTGCAGCTGCAGTTGAATGCTCTGGTCCCGGTGACTTGTCGGCGTCAGCCACTCACAATGTGCCCAATTCACCCTCTGATCTTTCTGCTCGACCCACTCTTCCGCACAATGCATATACAGATTGAATTGAAAGCACTCACGGTTGGCTCGTGATTTTGGAGCAAAAAGGGTGAGAACAATGGCAAATCTCCTGTCCCTTGCCTTCAGTTAATGTGATCCTCAATACGGTGTCCCGAAGGAAAAACAGCCTAGTACCAAGCGAGATGGATAGTCTTTGTTCTCTACCGGCCTCAATGCCAGATATCAGTTTCCAAGAGACTTCGTTGGTTGTTCAACAGTCTTATCAGCCATGGCCCGAAGGTTTGAAGGAATTGGAAATCCGGAATCAATGAACTTGAAGGGATGAGTAGCGTCAACGAACTCGCCGACCTTGAGACTCTCTGTTAGATTATAGTACATAGAAGCAATGATAGTAACACCGACTCTTCGCACTTCAAGCCATTGTTACTCGATGAGAATCCGAGTCGAGATGTATTCGAATGGATTCAAATCTGATTGTTTGGCCCATCTCCATCCTCTACTCAAGCTCAACCGGGTCCTGAAAGGGCTCCTGATTTACATCATAGCGGCGAGTACTGTTCGAGTGCTTTTTGAGTAGTAGAGACAAGAATAGTAAAGACAAGAATTTAGTCCAGATGTCCCTGAAATGTGTTTGGTCACGACGGTGTATAGTACACTGACAATGGGGACTTTCGAGTCGTAGATAAACAAACTATATTCGGCTTCTCCCAACCATTTCTCCTTGTATCACATCATAAGAGGTCATAAGTATCATATCGGGTACTGGAACAGTAGGTGAACACAAAACAGGCATGAATTTTTTCGATAACAAGAGCTGGAAATGCATAATTTTGAAGATGCATAATTCGAACGGAAAACAGCAAGGGAGCGTCCATGAGTACAAGAAAATTTTCAAAAGGTCGGCAGGTTTAGGCCGTAACGGCTTGGAGATCCGCGCGCCTGTCAAACAGACTATAAGCAGGAGAGGAGAGAGAGGTAGTAGGAGGCTACGTACTCTCGTAAGGTATCGTACAGAAACTTGTAGCTGCGGAGATTACCCTTGAGGCGACGTATATCAAGGCTATACGTCGTATCGAGATTTTCCAGGCGAGTCAGTTCGGCTGTGAAGCGCACCTCCTCTCCAGGATCTTCCGAACGCGGCCCATATACGACGGATTTTTGATTCGGTGGTGCGTGAAGCAAGCCGACGTCAGAATCGAGAGAGGATGAAAGGGAGGTAGGATTAGCCAGTAAATGCGAGGGCTTGCGGGGTATAAGGATAGGTCCAGAAGAAATATGTTTATCCTGAGGTATCGGACCAGGTTGAGAAAGAGGTTGAGTAAGAGATGAAGAGGGCACGAGGGCAAACGGCGTATGAATGTGTAGGTTTGGCGTGGTAGGTTCAGGAGGAAGTTCTGTGGGCACAGAAGGGTGAACCGATTGGGTAGATGTCAATATTAGGTCGGGAGGAGCGACGATAGATCGAGATAATGTGATTGGTGGCTGGGCAAATATGTTACACATGATGCTGAGATAGACAAAGCTTGTACGTACCTCTTTGGGCTCGTCCACCGGACCCGAAGACTGCGAAAGGGTAGAGAATGATTTATCGTATAGACAACTCACGCCACTGAAGTACTGACCAAGTCGGTTGTGAATGACTTTCCAAAGTCTTCTTCCAAGTCCAGGTCTGGGTCATGAGGAGGATTAGGTGTTTTGGAGGCTTCTGGTGGTCGTTTCGTGGACATTGTGCCCTTGCTATGGCCATTTCCAAGAATGAGAGCCGTAGTCGCATCTTCAAGATCGGTGTGTCGCTTGGGACGTGTACAACGATATCGATATTCATGTTCTGCTTCAACCACAATGCCCATAGTCTCCAGAACGGAAAGGATACGTTTCATGGCACCTGGGGGTGGTCCAGTCGTAATCATGGTCTGGTCGATCGCGCCACGGTGGACGGCAAGCGTCGGATAGGTAGCTCGGCCCTGAGCAGCGGTCTTTATCGTCTTTGACGATGACGATGCAGTCGATACTGGGGGTCGTGAGGTAATCATAACTGGCATGAATGTGGTCGTAGTCAAGCTGAAAAGCAATCACGAATGTTATGAAACAAAAACCCTTTCGGGAGTCCAAATGCAGTGGCGTTAAGAGTCAGCGTCTGAGATCAAGCACTAACAACGTCCCTTGTGGGCTTCACTATCAATATCGATTGATGCCTGGTCGACAGCTGCTCCATGCATGCAGGACTAGAGTTCCGACATATTTTGCTTCCGACTCGGACCCATAGTATGAACTGAGCCGTTTTTAGCCTCCGACAATTCCAAAAAGGGCCAGAACATGTCGAGCAAAAGGGGAAAGACGGAGACTATTTACATAGAATATGTACGAACCGCGATTATCCACATTGGTCGTTGGAAAGAGCTAGAAGCAACGAGAGGTACAGGAAGCAAACTAGCTGCGCAATAACAGGAAAACAGATGGTACAAAAACGAAAAATTGGTCAGACTTGGTAACAATGGTTCGCGAATTAGGGTATGGGAACTGTACTTGTACTTGAATTTGAGAGGGAGGTGCATGTATTGGCTCCACCCGTTCAAAGAGAGAGAGAGAGAGAGAGAAAGGTATGGCAGAAGGCGTCGATGGACTTTGGTAGGTATAGAAAGTGCGGTCGAGGTAATGATGTATTGGCGCCAATTGTGGTCCGGTCCAGGTGTGATACGAATTGATGGGGATAATCCGTGGGTACGACGCCGGCAAAATCCTGGGACCGCCTACCGCTGGAGGTCCGCGCGTCTATGAAGCCGCGTCAGCTGAGCATGACATTCAATAAACAACCAAAACTCACTCTCGCAGCGTATCGTACAAGAACTTATAGCTCCTCAAATTACCCTTGAGTCTCCTAATATCAAGGCTATACGTATCGTTCAACCTGTCGATCCGCGTCAGTTCAACCGAGAACCTGACTTCATCGCCCGCGTCCTGCGCGGGATCTCCGTATGTTGTGGCATGCATTATGCCTGTCGATTCCGTTGCGAGAGGAGAGGATGGGTCGTCGTCAAGAGATGACGCGAGCCCCGTAGCAGAGGCCTGAGAAGATTGCCGCCTCATGAGGAGCCCACGTAACATGCCTCCTGGGGCTGAGAATGTAGCAGGGGAAGGCACTGGCAAACCACGCTTGTCCACCTGCAATAATCGGCTCGTCAAGATCATTTCTAATATATTGTAAGGAAACAACTTACCCCGTTGCTCGCCGCACTACCGACCATCGTAACCGCAGCCAAACCCCCAGACGTCTGGGGTGGCGTCAACGCTCCGCCCATGATCATAGAGCCCTTTCGCCGTTTAGCCCGCACACAACGATACTTGTACTCGCTCTCCACATGAACCTCGACGCCCATCGATGCAAGTACAGCACGCACATGTCGAATGACCTCCGGCGGCGATTTTGTCGTAATCGTCGACTGATCCACGGCCCCATGGTGTGTCCGTAGTACGCTCCACGGATGCTGCAGCTGTGGCTGTTGCTGCGATGGCTGCCGTATAGTAGCCGAAATAGTGCGGTCCCTGCCCCGGTCACCGCGTCCACCAATAGTAACGGAATTCCGGAAGCGTGTAACGAGACTCGGGGTATTCGCGGCAGTAGTGATTGACGTATCCGCCGTCGCGGTCGACGGGGTTCGGTGAGCCTGGTACGGCTGCGTAGACGCGAAAGGCACACGAGATGTGTTTACGTTCAAGTTCGGGGCAGTAACAACCACCGGGATCGGAAGCGTGGTCTCCCTTCTCTTTTCAGCAGGCTTCGTCGTATTCCCGCTCGTTGTCGTGCCCGTGCTCGTGTTTTTGGCGTACTCCGTCTGTGTAGGGGTGGCGCTTCTCTCCACCGTTTTGGGCTCCTCGTCCACATCCATAGCCCTACTCCTCCCCCGGAACCACGCCATGACCTTACGCGCCTTGCTAGTCGACGCCTGCATCCCAGCACCGGTTTCAATACCCATCTCTGCATCAGTACCAGAGAACGACGCTTCCCTCTCTGCAGTTCTGACACCAGCACTCTGTGGGGGTAGAGGACTCTTCAGAGCCAACTTCTCCGCCTTCTCCTTCTCTTTTTCTTTAGGTTCCTCTCCAGAGCTCGGGATGCGCGTCTTCGTACTCTTCCTCCTGAACGGCTCAACCATCACTGTCAAAGTATTCCTCCTGCTCTCCTTCCCCTCTTCCTTCTTCTCCTTCTCCTTCTCCTTCACCTCCTTCTGGCTCTTCTCACTAGGCGGACTCAACAACACACTGTTATCAGACCGCTCACTACCGCTCGGCACGCGTGAAGGGGTGCTCGCCGTGTTGGATGCAGCAGAGGACAGTGAGGAAGCGCCGTTGACTACCTTTCCGAGTCTTGATTTATCAACAGAAACACGTCTCTCATGACCAGAAGAAGTGCGTTCTATGCCGGGCGTAGTGAACTTGACGGGCGAAACGGGAGGGCTTGCGACGTCCACCTGGATATTTGGCATGAGAGGAGGGACAGGAGTCGAAGTTGGGACAGCTGGGGAGGAGGGAGTACGCATATGAGTGCGGATGGGTGTTGGAATTCTGGAGGATGCTGACGACGCAGAGGTAGGCATATTCTGTGCCCCGCGAAATGCTGGAGATGTAGGCGAAGACGAGCCATTCACCGTAGTCGTCGTAGGAGGGGTAGATGGAAGAGGCTTGGACTTGTTCGAAGGGGCAATAACGCTCGCGCCCGAAGGTTGTCGCTCTTTGGGAAGAGGCGATACGGCGCTCGGAACGCCGTTCGCCCGCGGCTTTTGAAGTATCTGTTGTTGTTGAGTTTCTTGAGAAGAACTGGTGTGTCCTTCCCGATCATTGCTGCGCCTTGTGCTTTGGCTCGGACTCTTCCCATGGCCCCGAGGCTCCGCGTCGTACTCGACCTGGATTGTATGCCTGAATCCGCCCGCACCGCTTCCACTTCCACTTGCCTTATGTCCCTTAGACATCTGCGGGGGTTCTGTGATGTGCAGAGCTGCCTTTGTAGAAGAAGAAGGCGGTGGCCCGAATGGATCGTCGTCTTTGTCGAGCATTGGTCTTCTCGACACAGAAGCAGATACCGGAGAAGACGCAGGGACGTTCGTAAGAGTCGACACATCGACGGACGAATCATAGAAGAACTCGGGTTGAGTGGACTGGCTCCTAGAGGGAGAGACAGCACTTTCGGTTGCAACTTGACGGTGTCCGCTGCCGCTTGGCTGAACATGATGGCTCTGTGTACGCCCCACCGGCACCGCGACAGCCTGATGTTGCGCGGCTTGGGCAGCAGCACGCATTTGACGCTGGTATGCCAGGCGCCTTTGTTGATGCTGATCGAGGGCTTGACGTTCCAATTGCTCGACGGTGCGTCCAAAAGCAGTAGGCGCACCAGCCGGAACTGGAGGTGTACCATCTTTTGGTGTTGCATACGCCGAAAGCCATGGATGACGCATCACCTCCTCGAGGCCACTGCGGCGCGCAGGGTCTGGAACGAGCATTATCGACAGAAGATCACGAGCCTCGGTTGAGATATAATCGGGAAAGGAGAGAGGAGTGTTAACAATGTATTTGTAAAGCAGGTTGATATTATCTCCATCTGGGTTCGCTGGGTCGTCATCGAAAGGTAGGTAGCCCGCTAGCATGGCATAGAGGATAACACCACAGGACCAGATGTCCACAGCGCTTCCAACGTAGAGACCTTCACTAATGACGAGCTCAGGGGCGGCATAACAGGGCGACCCGCATGAGGTTTGCATAAGGTCATCAGCTCGATGTTCGAAGCGATTAGCGAATCCAAAGTCGGTGATTATTACATTACGATGTCGATCCAAGAGTAGGTTCTCTAGCTTCAGGTCGCGATGGACAATTTTCTTCTGGTGAATGTACCATACACCTGAGATGAGCTGAGAGAATAGCTTTGCCGCGTCTCGCTCTCGCAGGTAACGGTGGGCTAGGATGTGGTCAAAGAGCTCGCCTCCAGAGGCATATTCCAAGATAATCCCGATGTATTTGTCAGTTTCGATAACATCGTATAACCGAACGATGTTCGGATGTTTGAGAGTCTAGACATGGATTAGAATTCGCGAGAAAATAAGAAAAAAGAGAAATAGTCACCCTGAGGACTTCAATTTCGCGTTCAACCTTGGACATGCGGACGCTATTGTCTACACTTCCGCGTCTAATAAGTTTAACTGCGACCTCCTCGCCCCACTGGCAGTGTAGACCAAGTTTGACTTTGCCAAACTCGCCCTCGCCGAGTGTTTGCAGCAACAAGTAAGGTCCGAACTTGGGGATTGTTCGACGTGGGTGTGCCGTGGCATAAGCTACGGCAGCCGGATGCGAGTAAACATCTGTAAATGGTGGCGTATCTTCCCTCGCCGAAGACCCGTGCTGGTGGCCGTGCGAGACGACGGTGTGAGATGCTCGTTGCTGACGCCTGGACGATGAAGAGGGCTGGACCTGCTGGACGGCTGCGGAGACGGGCCTCACAGCAGCGGAAGACTGAGAGGGGATCTGTAGGCTGGCAGAGGGCTGCATGCTGCGCCCGGGATGTGGGAGGAGAAAAGCTGTGAGTCCGCTGTCGTTGGTCCTATCAACAAAGGCTGCCGAGCTTGGTCACAGCGTGTGAACTCTTTGATCCCATCTTTCTCTTCAGCACTTGTTGGCCGACGCTCGACTCTTTTGTGCCGCGTCAATGTTTCATCAGGGACGAGCATTTCTAGCTTTGCTCTTCCTAGACATTACGGTGCGGAATATCTATTCTGGGGGACCCGCAACCGCAACGTAGGATCAAGTCAAGAATTTCATAATAAACAAAACTGGGATCATTCCAATGGAATTTACATTCCGCGAATTGACCTATTTCCTTGTCATCGGGTTGGCTGCATCCCTCCAGCTTTTCGCGGGACCGGTGTTTTCGTTCCATTTATTCAATCAAAAAATACGACCTATTACGTGCGTTCATCTGTCGCTTCCTCCGCTGGTCAGTGAACATTGTTTGGGCCGATCATGAATCGAGTGCTAGGAAGCCTATCAGTATCCAATGATTAGTGAGCTCAGAGCGATAACAATATCATCCGAAACATCTCCGGAGGATGCGCAGTACTACCCGCTGCGCCACTTGTGAACACGCTTGTTATCCGCCAGTCTATTTTTAGCTACTGAATTGCATTCTGCGGCGCAAGGCATAATCGCAACACAGAGCAAAATGCTTCGAAGGATTACACCGATTTGTGAAATTGAAATTCAGAAAGTCATCTTTGTCAAATCAGAAAGTGTTACAACTATCGTACACGTAGAGCGCTCAGTTTGTCCGTATGTAGATATTCTAGACCACAATAACGCTAACGCTTAAGACAAGAGAGGAAGAATCGTACGTGCATCCATATACATCAAGTCTCGGCTATATTGAAATCACGTCAGAGCAAGAACGCCATGACTCCTGCAACGGCAGCTGCAACTGCGCCCTCCGGGTTGACTCCGATAGCAGAATTGCCGGTGGAAGTGGGTGAAGAGGTGGTGGTCACGGTGGAGACCGCGGGAGCGGTCGAGGTCGGACGCGTTGAGGTGGACGTCGGGCTCGTGCTCGGACTGGAGCTAGAAGTAGTGCTCGTAGTAAACGTGCTCGTAGCCGGGGCCGACGTAGTCCTACAAATGAAACGAACGGCCCATCATCAGTCAAAGAACGAAATCAATGGAGGGATAGTGAGAAACAGGCGAACGGAAGTGAGAAGACAGACCCTGGTACGATGCTCGTGATGGTGACCTGTGCCTCTACGGCAACCGCAGCGAAGAAGACTGCAGCAATGGCAGTGACGAATTTCATGGTAGATAGATAGGTAGAGCTGAAGAGTTCAGTGGGTCGTCTGAGGTGAGGTTTGGTGGGTGTATTGCACCAGGACTTGGGGACCAAAATTGAGGGTCGTTGAAGATTTATACCGAGGCGGATATGCGATCACTATGACGCGATGTCTACGTCTCAGACCTCAGGGTCTCGAACGCGACACATTCGCGGAGAGTGTCGTCCACCTTTTGCTGAATGCCACTGTCATCAGCCTCTCGCTATTCTCCCCACTACTCACAACCATTCAACTCGAAGGAACGTCGCCTAGTTCGCGGTGCACTGCCGCCAGCATAGAGTTATCTTAGACACCACAGCCTACTATTTTCAGCGCTCTTGTCTCGCGGTTTGACGTCATGACTCATTCCGGGGGAGTCTAGGGATATGTAAGCTGTTCAAGAATAGACTACTGGTTATTGGTCATTGGTTTGTTTTTCAGACCAGTCGATACTTGAAGCGGAGTGGGAAAAGCGGGAGAAGCTCTAAAGATACCAAGTATCCGCAAGTTCACCGTGAAAGAGAAACGGCGGGGTGCCAAGAGAAATTTGGGCGGTTGTTTGGCAAAGGCTTGCATTTCTAATTTACCCTTTTACCGCCCTAATGAGCTTCACAGTCACGCGGCAAGCACGCAGATCACCGCAAATATGACCGACTCCGAGTCGCTGACAACCTTGGTGCCTTTCTGATAGTTGTTCTGTTACCTCAAATCTGCGGTCAAAATCAAAACTTTACAAGAGCAAGCTATGAATATCCTTCTGTTCGAACCTTGCGTGTCCTCAGCCCAGACCGTGTAAAGACAGAGATTTGGCGTTGTGTTACTTACATATGTAGAAACGGAAATATGACACTGTATCAAATAGTACTAGAGTAAATGGCCTGTAAGTTGACGGTAGTGATACACAACGTAGAAGTATTCAAGGTGGACCGTGGAGTATCATGACTAAGGACAGGAACCACGCTGGTCCGTTCCTAAAAATATTGAGAAGGATATCTGGGAGTATTTCGGGGTTTCCAATAGCTTTTGAGAAGCTTTATTACCATAAGATAGGATCTGTCAGTCTGCCGGAACGTGGTCGTTGTTTTACAAGAGAAGAAATTCTTCAGCAACAAACGAGGCTAAATATTCAACATATCATCAGCAAATCAGAAGCTCGTCTGATAGATTGCGATGCAAAGCTGATTGGTTACCAGAAATGATGTACAGTTCACTACTGTCACTCCTTCCTTGATGCAGGAACAGGACTCCAATCGTTGGGTGAAATCAAGTTTTGCTGGAAACCCGAATAGGCGAGATGTCGGAAGGATCTTCTAAATATACTCGGATAGTTTCTCTAAGGATGTATCATCCGCTCATGAGCAGAATTCTGGAAATCATCTTGAGCGCCTGCCTTTGGATGATAACATGAATAGAAAAAAGCATCCTCGACATACGAACACATTCACAAGGAGCACTGGGTGGATATGTAGACAACTTGACGGACTTCGTGTACTTGGCGAACGTGGGTTCACCAGAGAGACTCTAAGTCAAGGTCAAACATCATGCATCCATGGCTTGGGATATACCGCCTTGATACCACCCAAATATTTCCACGGGCATCCGAGTCCATCAAAAGATCCGGCTTGGTAACCAAGCAAACGTCTCGATACTTCAAGGCTACCTCGCTTATCTACAAAGATCTTGCCCATCAGTAAGGATGAGTTCAATCGAGAAAAGATGATCATATGATGGACCAAACCCCTGTCTTGAATCTCCCAATGCTCTGTTCTCTTTGGACCCGATTTGGACTTCTCTACATTGTACAGTGAGTAATGCTATAACACAGACTTTTTTTTTTTTGGTTGATTGCTAGTACTAGTGCTGACGGGGCATCGTACTATCTGGGATTTTGCTTCTTCGGATATGGCAAACACGACAATTGGTCTTGCAAAGAAAGTAATTATTATTAATCATTCTCATCAGTATTCATCCATTGCATTACAAGCTGTCAATAGAGTGGATGTCGATCTCTCGTCGTTGGTCTTTCTTTCCTATTGAAAACAGAGTCCTCCGTTAATGACGTGAGGAGAGGATACAGAACACTTCGCCTCGATACAGCAAACGCTACACACTACGTGAATCTGATCTTCCTCTTTTCGACGTTATGATAGCGTCAAGCAGGTCATATCCGCCTTATCTTTACTGGTGACCGCCATAACTTACGATAACGACTGAAAGTTCAAACTCTCACACTGTACTCATTTTTAGAGCCGGCACTGAGACTCAGCGCTCAGCAGCCACTCCTGTTGCGATAAAATGGTATATTGATCTGATAATCTGCGACCTTATATACCTGGTGTTTGAGTTCATAATCCCACTTGTTCCCTGTTTCTCCGATCCATGCTACAGAGTTGTCCATGGCGACTATCACTACAGGACCATCTATCGATTTTGTTGAGGCTGTCTCTATACCTTTCGAGGGCGTACTCTATGGTTGTTGAGCTTTATCTCTGATTCTTCTTCAAAATTCTCATTTTTCATGATCAGGGGTCTCTCTTTGTATGTTCGGAGCCACCTGTTTCGAACTTATCCACCGCCGCATGGGCCAGGTGAATTACAAAATGATTGTGACAAGTTGTTTTCTATTCATATTCAGCACTCTGGTGAGACATTTACACCACACGACTGCTTGCGATAGCTCACGATATTTTTTGTACTATTAGTATATGGGAATAAACATCCATCGACTTGTGGATGGTTTTGTGAAGAATCGTGACGCTGTGGGCGGACCCGTTCGATATTTCAGTGACATCTCATCCTTCACCTGGATATTCCGCACCCTCTGTTACTTTCTACAAACTCTTCTAAGAGACGCGATCATCGTGAGTTATAAGTGCAAAGAAGCCTGTAATAGTGTACTAAAGGAGCAGATTTATCGATGTTACGTCGTTTGGTCGACTATCTGGATTGTCATATTACCCATTACTCTTTGGCTAGCAACCCTTGGTATGTTTCTCCCCTCTCTTTCTAGTCATTTTTGTTTTACACGACTTTGGTAGTTACAGCAAGTGCCTGTATATGGGTCTTTGCCCACACGCCAATGAACGATAATAGTTCGATCGTCTTCGAGGAGGAAGTCTCGAATTGGATCTCGTCATTTTTTGGTTGTAGTCTGGCAGGGAATGTCATCACTACAGGTAAGCTTTAAAGAACTCCAGAATGATCTGGGTAAATCTTCTAATCACTATTTCCAAGGTCTTCTGGCCTTTCGCCTTTGGACCTTGGATCGTGCAGTATCAGGGATTCGTACTTCTAAAGGAAACATATCCCATGTTATTCGCGTTATCGTGGATTCTGGTGCAATTTATTCAACGTTTTTGATCACAATTATTCCGCTGTACGCCTTGCATAACAATGCCTATGTGATCATCATGAACTTTGTCAGTGACCCGTTTTTCCTTCTGCTGCACCTCATCATATCATTATCACAGCTTATGCCAGTTATCCCAATCTGCTTCAATCTGATCATTCTCCGCCTTTCTCGCCATCAAACCACAGTAAAATCGTTGGCAAAAACTGTCTCTGGGGAGAACTTGCCTTCGCTCGGTTCGGCCTATCGCAACGATATCCGCATGCGGAATCTCGAAATTCATCTCCGCACAGACGTTGAGGTTGAAGGTGACTCTCGAAAACCTATGAATGGTTATGTGTTACAAGGAGAACGACCTTGATAAGCAGCATCAAAGTCTTTGTATGCTATGGATGTATATACTCCTGGAAACTAGCTTGTCGCGAATCCGTACATAAAATCGGTGATTTGTGGTTAACTTGTTGAGACAGTCGACGAAATGCGGCATGACAGATTTCGTACGGAAGTCTACGTCTATGTTCCTGTGTGGGAGGTAGTATATACGTCTCTGAGTAGGTCGGCATCTATATTTCTGTGTGGGAGGTAGTACGTTTCTGAGTAGACATCTACTTAAGTACAGGGGGATATATGTGCATCTCATACGCCAAATGTATATGCTGAACGTGCTCCCTCTACATTTGTTACCATTCATCCAGTCTTCGAACATGTTACGTGCGTGGCATGTATAGCGAAGACACCGCCGGAATACTATTGAGGCAGCGGGCGGTTGGTTGAACACCTTTCCGCGTGGCGTTAACCGTGACGTTGATTAGTAAAAATTGTGACTCCGAAAGAATCTTGTTTCATCACCACCACGATCGCAGACAGCGTCTGCACCTAGAATTTTTCCAGCCTCCTCGTCCACAGTTTTATGCTTTATAGCCCTACAGATATTCCACCCAACGAATCTCCATATATCAAGCCGACCAAATTTAACCAGAATCAAGTCAATAATCATGGATTACCAGACAATCGCATTCTTCTCGGTGTTCCCTCAGAGACTCTCACAGGGATTACTGCTTATCTCGACCCTCCATCCTTGTTCTCACTCGCCCCGGTCCACAGTCGACTCGCATCACACGTAAAGAATGATAACACTTGGCACAGGGCCTTCGTCTGCCAGTTTTTGGGAATCAGTCCTGAAGGCGAGATCCACGACGATATCAAGAGCCTCATGCTGAGGCGTTCTGAAAACACTTGGAGAAATGAGTTCATCGTTCGTTATAGGCTCAGAAGGTCTGTTCTAGCAATTTTTATCCACTATTGATGCTGACGGCAATTCAGACGCTGGGAAAGGTCTCGCAATCCGACTGTCGCACATATTCCAGTTCACTCTGAGATCTCCAGCATGCACATAATGCCCAATGCCGGCCTTCTCGCGTCTTCTGTCCGCTATGGGGTTGTCTCCCGATCCCTACCGCTTAACGGTAAAATACTCCCAGGCTATCTTGACGCATCTGGTCTTCGCCTTGGCTTAGGCGTAGGCAACCCCAATGCCGAGTTTACCCCCGACATTTCTATCTGCGCGATCACGTCCGATGGAGGTACAGCCAAAATTCTTTGGGGTTTCCGACATGGAGAAGTCGGGATTTTAACCGCACCACGAGCAATCGATACTACGAAGCGACTTGCCTCTGAGTTCGTGCGATGCGAAGTCGGCGAAGAACACGTTGGTGCGGTGGTCGATGCAGTTTGGGATGCTCTGTGCACAGCTGTTGTTACCGGTGGAGCAGATGGCATTGTCAAGCTTTGGGACGCGAAGATTGTACGGTGTTTGTGGACATCCGAACGCAACGCTGGAGCATTGATGCCAGATTCCTGCTGTAAAGTTGCTATATCAGTCGCGAGAGGTTTGGTGGCCGCCGTTATGAGAAGCGGAGAGATTGTCGTATGGACCGGCTTTCAGTTCAGCGGAGGATTTTCCTCTGCTGCAGTCACCGAAACTCGAATCTCTTGCCCTGTCCAGGCCACCGATTCGACGCAAGATTCGGCCTCCTACACTGCATTGATTCTTCGTATCGACATTCGATCTCCCATCCCCGCAATTCTCACCGCTTTTGAGGACGATCCTTATTTCTACCGCCTCAGAATTACCCGATCTGGCACCATTGAAACCACTACGTTCGGCGACGCAGCCTTTGGCTTCCTCTCCTGCATTAGCCCCTTCTTCTCTAATTCTACCGAGGCCAGCTTCATCCTCGCAGGTGACCGTATGGGTTGTGTCAGCATCTATGCCTGGGACTCCCCCACCAGCGCCACGCCCATCCACTGTGTTCGCAATTTCGAAGCTCACGAGGACGGCGCAGCCGTAACTGCTCTCGCGTGGAAC
Organism: Termitomyces sp. Mi166#008; assembly: GCA_018857285.1. Classification (NCBI taxonomy): domain Eukaryota; kingdom Fungi; phylum Basidiomycota; class Agaricomycetes; order Agaricales; family Lyophyllaceae; genus Termitomyces; species Termitomyces sp. Mi166#008. The sequence goes on along the minus strand of JABAKA010016106.1, from coordinate 12,360 downwards.
GGCATCACGCTAATCACAGGCTCTGATCGCGGGACAACCCATATTTGGGATGGACTTACCTTTGAGCATTTGCGCTCGTTCTCCTCCCCTGTCCCTCGCGTCCGTGGTCGTGGTCATCATGAGAGAAGGGAGAATGAACCTGTGCGTCAGATCCTTATTGGCCCGGAAAAACAAATTCTTTTGGTCAGCGTGGGAGATCGGGTGCTGGCGTGGATGGCTGGGCCGGTTCCCAAGCTGAGTCCTGGTGGTGTCAGGGGAAGACATACATCGGGTTCAACTGGAAAGAGGAGGAAAGATAAGAGCGGGGCAGCGAAATACTTGCGTGAGTAGAGTATTTTTTGTGGTATCGATATCGGTGTGGCTGACTTATTTTGCGCAGAACAACTTGAACTGCATCAAACAATCGCAGAATCGAAGAGTCTGCTCAAGCAGGAGTCTGAATTTACGCAAAGAGCCCATGGCAGAGTACGGGAGCAGCTCGCACATTTAGAAAGTCTGGGCTTAGATGAAGCCGAAGCAGTGGAGTACATCCTAATGCTTAGTCGTGACGAAGCCCAGCAGCGCTCAAACAACTTAACTCCCAACATTGAAGAAGGGATATTCGAGAACTTTGACTTTGACGATGTCTCTCCGAACTCAACTCACATCGTTGCAAGCTCTAGCACTTCGCTTTCTCATTACCATTTAAATTCGGGTATGAGCACGCCTATGAACAGCCATCTTGTACCGCGCTCCCTCTCACACGAGAAGATCCGCGTTTCGCCGCCGTATCGTCTCGAATCCATGGAAGCCGGCTGGGGCGACGCGTCCCATGGCTTATCCCCGTCGCAATCACAACCAGCTTCGAGCGAGACACACTTCCCTCCCATGAGTGCCAGCGCGAGCCCTCCGTCCCCATCTGCGAGCCGTGCATGGACCGCGAGTCAATTGAGCATCTCGCGGACAAGCAGTAACGGAAGTCAAGGCAGCATGAGCAAGCGCTCTGGTCAGGGGTCTCTTCCCGGAAGTCCGCGATCTGTGCGCTCGACAGGGTCAGCTTGGGCTGCCCCTTTACGACACTCTCCTGTGACTGCGGTGTGGAGCTCAGTTTCGGTGCCGGCTTCGTCTGTGAGGTCCGATCGGTCGATCGGTGAAGGCATGAGGGAAGAAGAGATGGACGAGGAGCTGAAGTTCGCGTTGGAGTTGAGTCTTGCGGAGGCTAGAAGTCGGGGCGAGAATGTTTAGATGACAACTAGACGGATACAATAGAGTTTCGTTACGTAGTATGTACATGTGGTCCATGTGTTGGTATGCTGATACGCTTTTGTTTTAATAGGAATCCAGTATCGTTGCCGTTGGGTTCTATTGGGATACTGCGTTACCATCTAGACTGATGGTTAAGTGAGTGATAAGACACAGTCTAAGTGTCTACCGTTATCCTACGACATTTACCCTAGAGCTACTTCGTTAGCGAGGAAAAAAAACTTGACAAAAACAAGATAAGATCATCGTGTATAGCGATAGTGTACACTTATGAAGGACGTACAGTAGCACAAAGTAAATGGATACTTTCATGAATAATCAAGTATAAGAATAGGGAAGGGTGGCCCTACTCGATGGACGCCTCAGTCGACCTTTCAGAAGAATTTGTCCCCTCAGCCGGTCACGCGTGGAGATCTGTCTCCCCAGCCTTCCATGATAGAAACTTTCCTTGCCCCCCTCGCAAATGCAGGATCTACTTCCTCAGCCTGAGTTTGGAATGCAGGGTCTGCCTCTGAGGCACTGGCTCGCAGTGCGGAGTCTCTATATCAACTCGCAATGTACTGCCGGACTATTGAGTCCTTCATGGTCATCTAGGGTTCCGCTGTCAAACAGCCAGTTCCTCACATCCTCCATCAATTGGACCATCAATACCTGATTTTGGGACTCTTGTCTGCCAGCTGCGCTGCATGTTACCACTCTGGTGCCTGATTCTTCCCTGCCTCTGGTTGCAGTTCCCCCACTGCCTAATGCTGGCATTTCTTTACCCACATAAATAGTGTATGTTTGGATAGTTGTAGAGTGTTAATTCAAGTCATTTTTACTTCTAATCTATCACCTCGTCTGCTATTGTGTTCGAGTCTATGGAGCTCAAGTTCCCATGGTGTGAAGGTGATGATTCAAGGAAGATAATGAAATTCATGGAAGATTGGTTGTCTGCCATACTCATGCTGATACAGGAGAAAAAGAAAAGGAGGTTTAGGATCAATGACAGGACCCGAATATTACATAAGGTAAATGTGCGCCACATTTGTTAGCCAGCCAACGATCACACGATTGGTCAGAAAATTCCAGGAAAGAAGAGCAAGGCAGAGTCTAACAGAATTTGGAGTGATTATATCACAGCTCTTAGCCTTTGATTCTACAAAAACGAGCCTTAGAAGGAAATTTGTACTTACCACTTGTGGGTCGCTCCTAATTCCGGAAATTATGGCACGATGTTAGTTTTGTCGAAGTGCCACTGACACTGCTTTGATATACCTCTATATTTAAGGGACGACAGGCATTGCCGGAACACCCATATAACGATAAAGACTGGAGAAATCAAAGCAAAGGTGGAGATTTGAGGGTAGAATGCTCGTTAGGTTAGGGAATGGTGATGTAGGTGCAAGCAAAGATGGTGGCCAGGCAGCCTAGGACAACGTCTTGAACGGCTTCTACCATTTGATGAAGTGGGTAAGGTCGTCGGACGGAAGAAACGATATGGTGTCTTGAATCAATAGATGGCGAAGAATCAACGTAACGGTTATTTAGTGGGTGGAAAGAGCAGTCGAGAAGGCATAGTTACTACTGTCTTTGATCTTACACAGGACAAGAAGCACAACAGTAAGCACCGAGAAAAATTACTTTGAAAGTGGAGTGAGCGATCCACCATGTCCTGTAAACACAACAGCTAGACCTGATATAATCGTGGATCGAGATGGTGAGTATAGAAACAGGTAGGAAAATAATGATCACCACGGAACATCGATGGAATTAAGATATACACAACCCAACTTCCCGAGAACATTTTCGAACAAATCGATTTGAAGAGGTGTTCAAAGGTGGCACACATCTGGCGATATCAGTACATACTAGGCCTACAATACTTAGTTCGTGCGTCGAGAAGTGCGGAATGATTCTATGGCGGATTGTCTAGGCAATCCACTGGCTTCTACAGGTCATCCTGGCGCATAATAAAGATAGCATGAAGAATATGATTAAGGCAGCAACACCGAAAGGAGTGAAAAGGTAGGAAGACATAGTATAACCATAGCGCTGAAAAACTTCTTCTACATGACGACACATCGGCTTGCTTCAGGCTCTTTCTGATTGGGTAGAGACCGTTTCTCGATTTCTTCGAGGCACATCTCAAACACCTTGGCTGGAATGAATTTATAGTGAATAAAAAAAAATAGTTTTTTGATTGATCCGAACTTCGACTTACCAACATTCTTATTCTCCTTCGCACTGGTCTCTTGGAATTGGGCATGCAACTGTGCAGCCAATTTCTGACCTTCATTGAACTGGACTTGACGGCTGTGAAGACGCGAACATTAACACACGACAAGATTCAACGGAACTCTCGGAAACTCCAACCTTTGATGCAGATCGCTCTTGGAGCCGACAATGACGCAAGGGATGTCTGTGACACCGCAGAAGTCGACAATCTTATCGTAAACGATTTGAATCATGTCGAAGGAAGCGCGGGAGGTGATGGAATAAACCAGGACATATCCATGGATTCCTATGGCATGCTGAGCGTTTACGGGCGAGTATTCATCCTAACCCTCGCATAATAAGGAGGCAAGTCGGAAAAAAGTTTAACTTAACTCACCTGTCCGGCAGTATCGATGATATGACAGTCGTATTGCATCCCATTGTAGGTGACAGTTTTGACGGATGTAGTCTCGATCGTTGGATAATAAGCATCCACAAAATGGTTCTATTGAAGGTAAAGATTAAGCGCGAGGTTTTACACGGAGCGAAGTGAACTGACGTCTATAAACTGCTTCACGAGAGAAGACTTCCCTGTGTAACTTGCCCGTCAAAATGGCCACAGAACAGCTCGATGCGGGCACTAACCGACTGAACGGGAGCCCAGAACTGCAATCTTCCTTCTCTTGAGACTGTCCCCGGACATTACAGGCAAGAAAAATGTCGCGGAAGGACGCCGAAGACAACCAGCCCACCCCGTTAATTGAATAGGAGGCCGCTCGTTATCCACAATTTGATTGGCTCCGGCCTTCACGTGACGACTTGCCTGTTCGAGACGACTTTGACGAGATCGAACCAACCCCATCGCAGCGCCAATAGAATAAAATAGTGTCATTAGTAGGTCGTAAATAGATGAGATGGAACACAAACAAGATGAGGATATACTACACACATATACTAAGTACAGACGTAATTGAAACCGAGTCAATGCCCCGGAAATCGACTCAACACTCTATCTTCTACCCATGGAACTGGAAACAATTACTACACATACCCTTCGCCTGGAAGGGGCTCTGCTTAAAATCCCCACACCCACTGTCCTGAGTATCCGGCGTCGATAGTTCTGTTACGCTCTCAAACGGTGATCGATCGTGACTACCAATGGACGAGGCAGGAGTAAGAGCCTTCATCTTGTATGGTCGTTCAGGTATAGGAGGACTAGGCCCAAGCGCAGTAGTAGTAGTCACCCGTCGCGGTGGCGGGGGAGGTGGCCTCTTTCCTGACGTGGTGCTTTCCGCAACTGCACTTTCTGTCGCGCGCCGTGGGAGTAGTGGATGTGAAGTGATATGAGAGGAGCGCGGGGTAGGCACCTCTGGAGAGGGCTTGTTCACAAATTTCACGTGGAAGTCATCATCACTATTGAAGTCCGTAGTTCGGGAGAAGGGTACGAAAGATTTGTCATCCTCATCGCCTCCGAGGCTGTTGATGACACTCGCAGCATCAGACGGCCCGCTGAAGAAAGTAGCGGTGTGATGTGCCGAAAGAGGTTGTCTGCCAAAGTCATGGTCATCATCGAAATCGTTCGATGAGTAAGATATTGAGTCGTCATCCGCAGAATCTTGGGGAACGTCGTCGTTGGGAGGAGAGGCCGTCGATAAGGCGGCTGCTCTGAGAGAGCCTTTGGGGCGTCGCGGAACGACAGGTTTGGGAGGGACCACCTCCACGTAAGAGGTTGGGAACAACCCTTTCTTGCCATTTAATTCACCCATCCACCAATCGTCCAAGACCTCGTTAAGAACAGTAATCTCCTCTCCAGCAACAAACGACAGCTCGTCCACACCACCGGAGAAGCTATGTATCGCTCGAACGAGTTTCTTCTCCAGAAGGAATGGAGGTTTTAGAATCTTGGGCGGAGACTTGGGCGATGCGTCCCTCGACTTCGACAACCTCCGAGTAAGAGAATGAAACGTCCCAGACTTTTTTGATGGTGAATTGTGCGTGCCATCCTCATCAACTTCTCCCTCAAGCTGGTCGGCCTCCAAGGAAGAGAATTTCTCCTTCTCCTTTTTCTTGCCTCGGCCCGTCATAGAATCCATCGCACTCGATGCCCAGCCGGCAACATTCATACGTTTGGAAGCTTTGTCCTTGTCCTTGTCCTTCTCGTCCTTCTCCCCGACAGTTGCTCCGCTGTCTGCTCGCTTTCTCGACGAACGAGACGCCGGTCTCGATAGCGGCCTACTAGGGACGGATTTAGGGCTCTTGGAGAGCTTCTGAGATATTTCATGTTCAGAGTCTGGAGAATTTCTCGAGTGTGGAAATACATGGGGAGGCGCGGATGTTCGGCGAGGAGGGACATGCATCAAGGATGACCTAAGAAACGCTGAAGAAGCCTCTTTGGATGATGGGTGGTAAAAGACTTACTCGTCATACCATTCACTTTTGACATCCTTGAGGACGTTTAAATATTGCTCGACAAAGTGAATCTCTTGATCAAGGAAGCCGCTAAGCTCGCGCAGTTGATCCATCTCTTTGTCCTGAATAGCGTGCATCTGGTCCTTTACCTCTTCAGATGTCTCATCGCTGCCAACTAGTTGGAAACACGTCAGAGAAATAGAAAAGACATACTAGCGATCCCGAGCTTTCTCCATCTCTTCCTCAGCTTCCCGTTTCTCCTTTCCTTTCTTGCCGTTCTTCAGCTTCTCGTATTTAGTCACAGCCGCGTCGTAGCTCAACCTACAATATCATCAACAGGACGCAGGTCCAAATATGATTTATGTACCGACCTCCGACTCTCCAGCTTCTTCCTCTGAGTCTCATAGTCTTTGATCTCACTCGTGTATCTTTCCAAAGAAGTCAGGAAGGTATCCTTCAAGGTCAAGGCAAACGCTTCCTGGAGCGCAGCGACTTTGCAGTGAGCACGTCCAAATTTGACCAGCGATGTACCTAGAAATCAGTGAGTATTGCTCCTTAAGATCATTATACTTAAGACTTACCAAAGGCCGATTCATCACCAAATTCTTCTCCATGTACAATCATCACAATGCCTAACGTGTCAATCGGTAACAGTTTCTCGCTGTCCTCGACCGCATCGTTCTTTTTTTTCTTCGCAAGTGTATACTGATATGCCTGGGAAGCTGCCAGCAGTCTAGGTGTGAAATTTAGCACATGGAGGCTAAGAGAATGACGTTTTGCGAACTTCGTAGCACCGTCCTTGCGCAGTTCAATATCCTTCTCGAGCTCTTGAAACTCCTCCGAGAGTGTCGTCTTGTCCCGCGACGCGATGACCTCCCCAGCCCACTACTCACAAAAGTGGTCTGATCAGTCCAAAAAAGTTCAGCCGAGACAAGCGAACTACAAACCTGGCGAAGCTTTCCTAACTACATAACAGAAAAATCAGTATTCCTAGTTCTTTCAAGCATTGTAAGGTATACTCACCTGCTTGCTTGCCATTAAGGCAGAGATAGTAGTTGTGGTAGGGGTTGAAGAGGGACTCCTCTTTCAACTCCGGAGAAAGGGAGATCGGATCGGGCTTTCGCTTGATTTGACGGGAACTGCCAAACGTGGCTGAATACTAGTTGACGTCGACAATAAACAGCTTGAATATTCGGCTCCCATGACCATTGTCTTTATGTTGTTCACTACCAATCACAAACTATTATTAAATAAGAGGATCCATCGTAACAAATGATTAAGATTCGGCAAAAAACTACAATGATCTTGGGCCTCTGCAATACAATACATACAAAAAGTCTCACTGCATACCCTTGGCAGCAAGACGCATACCCTCTTGAATGGCAACCGCCTGAAAAGATGAAAGACATGAAACAACGTCCATGCTTATACACGGAGGCCAAACTTACCTCCTCGACCCAAGGTAATCTAAAGAATTCACTCCGTTTGAGCTCTTCCTGGCGCACAGTCATTCCTTCACTGGGCCCACTTCCAAGTACACTCTCGAGATCCCGAGACTGAGATTCTAGCCAGGTTTGTATGAACTTGGCTGGGTCTTGCGCGAAGGATTCCAGGAATGTTTTCTTGAGATGTGAGTTATGTAAAGATTGGGCCAGGAGTGCAATCTCCGTGCAGAGAATCAGACACAATGAAGCCGGTGTTGCAAGGCATTGATTACATACTTCTTCATCCATTTTTGTCAGCGCTTGTGTACTTTCCTTCGTCTGGATGACCATAGCTGCCATCCGATTCTTCAATGAAAGGTCCTCCATCTTAATCTCAACATCCCACGCCTGGGGACGCTCTGGAGGCTGAATAGCAGGGTTGATGGTGTAATGTAGGAGGATGGGATCGGGTTGAGCGAGGAACCGGTTCACAAGCTCAGGAAGTTGTTGGAAGTAGATATGTTCTCCTCCGAATATCTGCAGCAAAGATGAAACTGGTTAATACTCGACGCGACCCGTCCTATTGATGAAAACGCACTAGTCTTAGTCTATCATCCGCTCGTATCATACGTCGGTCAGTCTTGTCTTGGAGGTTATTGACCTTGATATAATTCCAGAGCGCTTGGATGACACCAATTCGGCTTTCTGATTTGATTCCAAGAACAGTGCCTAGGCAATCCACCTGTCAAGTTAAGAAAGGTTTGGGCACCCAAGAAAGACATACTGAGCTCGCCAACAACTTTCAATTGTTCCGGGTAGTGATCCAGATACAGGATCACCCTCAATTTCGTTGGTGCATCACCTGTCCGTCTAACAGTAAACCCGTCTAAAACAGGATTGTGATGACCTGGGGCTCGTGGCCACTAGAAATCGCCGTGAGTTTGGACCTCGAGCACACTAGAGGTATAATCACTTCGACGATGTTTCCTTCGGGGTATAGTGAGGGATCACGGTCCAGCTCAATTATCATGCGTTTGATCATAGTCGAGAATTTCCGCTGTGGAGTTTTATCCCGAGCTCGTTGATTGGGTGGCTTCAAGTATCTCCTTAGCTCAGCGCGGGTCGCGTACAAACATTCACGACGTACCTCCAATAACCGCCCTTCAATCTTGAACTGCCATGCAGGAATACCATCACCCGTTTCAAAGTTGGCAGTTATATCGCCTCCTCCCTGCCAAAGTTGCCCAGAGACCGTATGGCTGAGAAACAGCCGCAAGGTCCGTGTTGTCTGCAATGTGACATTAAGCGTGTTGAATTCGACAGCAGATACATGTAGTGACGCACCGACGGATTCCTCGTGAGCGCATCCTGTATTTCTGACCTCTTCCTCATCATCGTCCAATCCAACTTCCTATCCATCTCCAGCAAGTCTTGATACATCCGCGAGTCCTGGGCGAAGTCGGGGTTTTGTAGAATGACATTAGGAATGGTTTTGTCTGTGATTTTGCGTTTCCTGAAAAGGCAGAAGATATGTCAACCCAGTCATAAGACAAAAGGCGATAGCTTTACTTTGCAGCTTTAGGTCCCTCCATTTTCGAGTTTGGATTCAACGGAGGAGTGATGTCACTCTGTCACGCAGTCTGTCACACTCAAGCGCCGTGGGTCGGGAAGTAAAATTTATAGCTTTTTTTTTCTGTAGCTCTATCCATTGTAGGTAGAGCTTTCAGATTTTCAGGCCATCTTAATTTACCTCTGACTCAAGATGTAGCATTTTTTAGAGGACTTATGGTATGTGAGAGATGTCAGCCCATGACCGAGCAAGGATACCGGGTGAAATTGTCGTCACGTTCGGGTCACAGTCGAACTTGCCGAAAGGATGGTTTTAGTGAAACTAATGTAAAAATATGAAAAGGATAAATAATTCAATTAATTTCAAAATTCTATTCGAATATCTCTAGCCAAACCATGGAATAAGTGATATGAATCAATTTACAATAATATTTCAGTGGTGCACACAATAGAATGTTAAGACAATGAAAGAAAAAAGCCATGATACTTGTTAAATATTTTCCACAATATCTTTATGACATTCAAGATCAGCCTATTGAAAGAGTATTTTAATGGAATGGTATTTTGAGCCAGAACAGTGAAGAAATATTGTAAATTTAATTAAATTATTTTCATAATTCTATTTAAATGTTTTCCTGCAAAAGCATGGGAAAAGTATCATGAATAAATGGTGAAATAGAGTTTTAAGAGAATTTAAGAATAGAATTACAATACTAATCAATTTTTTTGAAATATCTTTATAATATTTAAGATCATAGTGGAAAAATATTTTAAAGAATTTAATCTTCTATATCAGATCTTCATCAGATTTTTTTCAAATATATTCTAAAGTGTTCTTTAATTTCATGAATGCAAAACATTAAAATCTGATTGTTTTACTGTTTTATTGTCTTTCACTTTCCTTCAGAATATCCTTTGCCATAACAACAAAAGAGTATTGTGACAGGTCTGTTATACAATTTTTTTCCATGGTTTATCACAGAATATTAAAAAAAAATCAAATTAGATAATTTTTATATTATTATTAAGTTCTTCAAAATTTGCACAAACTTGACTCAACAAATTATGATAAGAAAATGGCCTACATGTTCAACAGTTTGACTTACCAGTTTGAGATCAGATATTGTGTAGCAAAAGAGTACAAAATCCTCTTCACAATCTTCATTCTCCTTCAAATATATTTTAATATCTTCATGTTCTACACCAGTAGCTTCACCATCACAATTGCCTTTAATGACTATACAGCTCATCTTCTAAAACTGGTTACAAAGTATGAGTAAATGACTGTCTATAATTACTACTCTGTGTTTTTCAATCACTGACGTACAGAAATGGCTGCAGATGACTACTTCTACTAGAAAAATAGTGATAGCAATCTGCTCTTTAAACACATCTATAAGCATCAAAAAGCAGCACTATAAAAACAGTTTAGGGGCTCCTTCAAAATGTCATTCAACTCTGAAGAAGCTTGTTAGAAGTTCAATGATGGCAGATGCACTGTTAGCTTATGCTTCTGAGAATGCTTGCATATTTGCATTACATGTGAAAAAACAGACTATAGAAAGCATCAGTATAAAGACTAAGCAGCAAGCCAGATGAGCTATCATCCTTCTGCTCATTCATTTTGTCTAAGCTTGCTTTTTAATGAATCACCTCTGTTTTTCAGATTCATTTTTTTAGACTTTCTTGATCACATCCTCCTTTTTTTTCACCCTGTTTCAACATTGCACTCTATACTCACACTCTTTTACTTAACAATTCACATCTTCCTTATGTTACTTTGACTCTCAATGAACAGGCATAGGATTATTACTTACAAGACTATTCAAACTGTACCTTTGCATCTATGTTATTGCAAATAATACATATTGATGCTGACTTCAGCTTCACTAATGATCAATCTTTAAGTTAAAACTGTACCAATCTAAGAAGTATATTTGCTAATTCTTTCACCACTGACACTTTTTGAGATGACATCACTACATAAGTATATTTGCTAATTCTTTCACCACTGACACTTTTTGAGATGACATCACTACATAAGTAGTCAATGAGCATATGAATAGACTCTTTATATCATTACTGTTTACTAACTTTTGCATGTTGCTTATCAAAGCTATGACTTGCAAGCAATCAACTAAAGTATGCTGCATCTATCACTTTTCATGGTCTGAAGGCAGTTTTGTAAACAATAGAATACTAAACTTTGAAGCTACTATTGAGTATGACATGGTTAATCAGACTATTAATAACCTTATAGTATTAAGATCAGGCTCTTTGATGTTTAAGCTTGATCTTAAGTCTATGTTTTATTACATCCTTATGTGTCAGAAGCTTTGGCCACTCTTTAATTTTGAGTGGTTTGATAGATTCTATTATGACATGGTGCTTGCATTTAGAGAACACTTGGTGTCTTACATATCCAACTTCTTTGCTGAGATATTGCACTAGATTCTCCAGTGCAACATTCTTGCATGAATTTGCCACTATTTAAATGACTTCTTCAGCATCTTTTCCTTACAAACCCCCCACTCAATGGTATAGGACATGCTTTCATAAACACTAAATCTTGATGTGCAGCAGAAGCTTATGTTTCAATTATTAAAAATAATTAAACTAAACACCTGCATTAAATTTCTCAGGCTAAAACTCAACTCAATTGCAATGAAAGTGTAATACTGCTATATATTTACAACATGTTAATTACAGTAAACTGTAAATTATATAAGCTAAAACTCTTATAAATTTTCATTTACTAATTTAATTGAATACTTAGTCTGATTTTAGTTGTGTGAACTATACAAAATGTTTTCTTATAACTCCATTACATTTTTTTTTAAATCATTCATGCAAAGATTCAGGCTTTTAATGCTCAGCTATTTGCTTTTGACAATAAATCACATTTTTTTAGCTTCTTTTATATCATATTACAGCATAGAGCTAAAAATGACAGGTTCAGAATCTTTTGCACCAGTTTAACACAGTGTCTCTAATATGCCTATACTAGCTAATGCTGAAGAAACACTATTAGCATTAAAATATATTCCATTGTTAAAGTGCAATGGTGACTTAAATTTATTTGAACTTGTAGTAGATAAAAGTTTTAGCATGTTTAAAAAATTATTGGTATTTTAAATGAGTATAATTAACTCTGAGGTAAGACCAAGTGATAAGTCAACTATGTCAATTAGCTTGCAACCAGTTATATAGATTTTAGCTAATGAACTAAGAATATTTAAGCATGTTGTGCTCTCAAACAAATATATGTCAGGGGACTGGTCTTTGGACCATCCATTCCTAGCTCGGCTTAGCTCCAGATCTTCAGCATCACCTTCTCAGGCAACTTTAGCTGTCTCCTGGACTGCCTGGCCCTATCCTGACACCTCCCATCAATGTCTTCTCCACCATTTGGATCAGCTGGCCTCATGGCTGTAAGGGCAACCTCTGGGGGCTGTGGCTCAGTCACATAGCTGGCAGAGGGAAATCCAAAGTATATTGAGTGTTGTACAGATGATTACCA
>JABAKA010016105.1:8134-37329 GCA_018857285.1 Termitomyces sp. Mi166#008 | reverse complement strand
TCTACTTGTCATCTTTCTTGTTCCCAAATGGATTTAACTAAGGGAGTTCCTTCCCAGTGACACTCTGCAAGCCACTTCGTATCACATTCGCAATCTGTTCATCCTTGAGCTGCTCGATCGCCGATTCATCCTTTTGCTGTCCCTCCTTCAACACATGCTCCTGCACAATATCGATCACTAACACAGACTTCCGAGTCAGAAATACATTTTTTCGTGTCCGCGAGTGTCTTACCTTTATCGAGCGCATCTTCTTTCGCCTCCCCTTTCGCTCCGCCTCCGAACATGTTGTTGATCTTACCCCCGAGCGTTTGTGGCTTCTGCGGGGCATTGTCCTTCGTCACATTTCCGACAACCTCTCCAATTTTCCCTAATAAACCCTCCTGTTTGGGGGCTGGGGGTGGAGATGGCGTTGAGTGACCGAGCACGTTGGAGAGTTTGTCGAGCAGATGTTCCTCCTTCGGTGGAGCAGAATCGGAGGTTTGGGCTGCAGTAGAACTGTCCTTGTCGTTGATCGAAAGCTTCTTGAGCAAATCCATCGTCTACTGGATGATAACGATCAAAAAGGAGAGGGCGGCGAAAGTAGGGAAGAATAATATCAAGATGCAAGCCTTTAAATATCTTTCCACGGATGCATGCATGATCGACGCCATCGATTGTCCGTTATCACGGAGACCTGTACGGCTATCTCCTGCTATGTTCAAGTGGTGGCGCGGTCCGTGCCAGGCTCTTGGCCAAGCGATAGAATCTGAATAATACTGATTCTAGGGTAGACGGAGTGCGAGGAAATCATCCTCTGTAATACCGAGTTGGAAGTCGAGGCGTCAAGGAACTCGCGCTCAATACAACCAACGTTCCTCTTGCCAAAACTCCGGTACAGAGCGCCCAGTGAACATTCTTCAGACTAGAATCGTTCAGGTATCAATGAATCAAGTCAGCTGTCAGGGCGGAATGAATGAAAGAGAGAAACATGCCTTGGAAGCAATAATCAGTGCACCAAAGAAAACTCGCTCTAGCACCCACTCCTCCAACGCAATGTGTAGATGTGACTTGGTACAGTTGACTTGGTACGGTCGATAACTACAAGTGTGGCGAAGAGTATTGGAGTGGAGACTTCGGCGCGAGTTATGACATTTGTGACAAAGGAGTGGATCCGGATTTGGCATGTTGCTCCGGGCGACGAGACAATGGACGCGTTGAAGAGGAGCGGCTCATAGCAAAGTCAACTGTGCCGTCTGAAAGCACAGATTGGTGTCGACTCGTAAAACGACGAAAGCTCACTGAAAGATATCCAACGGCTACAATTCTTAGGTGACAAAAGCTGTGATATTGCAAACCTATGACCACGGAAAAAAGCTATCAGACAGTTATATGATTACTATGTAAAATGCGAGTAGTGGCGAGCGCTTACTTTAAATTTGAATGGTCAGGTTTCGTATCCAATTCGCAGTCGACAAGTGAGATGCCTTCGGAAATGAACGTTCTTGTTTCCTTCGCTCGATTACTTGATAACCAAGGGCATAAATCCTACATCTACACTACTGAGTTCACTTAGAAGCAAAGAATGGAGATGCCCTCCTCAATTAGTGATCTGGTTTAATGGTATACTATGGCGCCAAGACCTGTGGTTTGGCCCATACGACGGTGGTGAAAGAGGCGGCGCACATTGTAGTTCTTGTATCAAAATTCTTTCCTGGTCGCTCAGCTGGACAGCAACCTGGTTATCACTACCATACCCCTCTGATCCCTGGCAAACATCCTAATTGCATGATATCCTTCCGGTCATCCTGTAAAGACATGTTTAGGTTTGAATACTGGAATACTAGCAGGTAAAAATACATTGAACGTTCTTGAAGCCTCCTCTACATCCTCTCTTCAACGGTTGTACTAGGCAGCGCTGTGATAATTGGCATCGATCCACGTTCATCCGCCGTCGATGTTCATAACCAGCTTCAACCACGTTACATTGTCCTCCACTGTTGCATTGAAAGACAGTTGTTGGAAATTCATGTTCTCACGTGTTTGCGCATGCGCAATTTTGGGGAAATTTGGAAAATAGAAAAATAGTAGAAAATCCAGAAAATCCTTCGTAATGCGAGACCAATGCAACCTCCTACCCGAGCGTGCTCCGAGGTTGAAGCTTGGCGAGGTAGTTTACAAAAATTCCAAGTCAATGTTCCCGAATAGGGTTGATCAGAATAAAGTTATCGGTATAATCTCGGACTATTTTCTATTTGGGAACATCGAATCTCGGACTATTTCCCATTAACATTGACTTGGAATTTTTGTAAACTACCTCGCCAATTGCCTCGAGGCATGCATGGGTAGGAGGCTGAGACGAACGCAGCGCCTCGACCTCGGATGCTGTTCAAATCTCGATCTGATCCAATATCATGCCACCTAGCTCCGTGACGCCTAACTCATTTTATTAGTTAAAACGTGGCCACCACACCACCCACACACGAGGACTGCTTGGAGACAACAATGACACAGTCTGCCCTCTTTCATTTATATACCACCACGTTGTGATATCCTTTTGTGAGCTTGTCGACCCATCTTTACTCAGCTTCATAGTGTCTAACAGCTGTTACAGTACTATTGACCGTTGTCTTATCTCGTCAGTCCAATCACGGATTTATCGCAGTTCATAGCAAGTATCTTCGCAATGGTTTTTGGCTGGTTCCCGAGAGGGAATAATCGACGTGCGCACTTGCCACAAGTACGTGCAAAGCTTGTTGCATTCATCCCTTCAAAGTTTTGATCAGTCTGTTGTGACCAACAGCAACAAGCTGTCTATCATAATCATCAACCTAGTCACAATGAATCTGGACCCCAACTCGCTTATCACAGCCCTGCCATGTACGCCCAACCTCCACCCCAGCCCGTAGGTTTGTGTCGGGTGAGAATTTTTACGTCTCTTGCTGCCCTCGCACAATGTCATTTCTTGCTTAGGGTTGTGGAACGAAACCTAGATACGTGGAGAAGAATGGGCGTGTACACGACTACTGTGGCAAAACATGCCGAGATAGTTATCATTACGCTCAAATGAACCCTGTGAACGTGAACCCGCTTCCTTCGGGTTATCCATGCGCGCGTGGGGGTTGTACCTCTAGGACTTTGACTCAGGGTGGATACTGCGCCGCGCACAGGTGAGCGATCGTTCATCTACACCATGGACTTCTGCTAACCTTTCTTTCGAATAGACCCAGTCAAAATACGCGCTTAAATGTCCAGACGAACTACAAGCGAAAGAGCTATGGTCCGATGTCCGCACAACCTCAGCCAACCCCTCGAGCTCCCCCGCTCAGGAAATACAGCGTATCAAGCCCGTATCCTGGCTCTAGCTGGCGGAACCCCAAGTCCATTCTTTTCTATAACAAGAACGAGCCCTATTACGAATTCACGAACTTCTCGGACCACCCTATCAACTACAATGGCCATTATTACAAGACAAGCGAGCATTTGTTTCAATCGTTGAAGGTTTGCCAGATCTCTTGTTCTTTGCTGTTCTTTGAAGACCAATGAAAGTTGCAGTTCCTTGATACCAAGCCACATATTGCGATGCAAATTAGGAGAGTGAACACAGCTCGAGAAGCGTTCAATATTGCCCAGGCTAACAAACAATACCAACGACCGGACTGGCTTCAAGTCAACATAGCCATGGTTTGTTCCGTCACTTTTGTTGTGTGTATTACCTTGCTTATTCGGCCTCATAGATGGATCTTACTCTCCTTCACAAGTTCCGGCAGCACAGAAACTTGAAGGACATGCTGCTGGCGACAGGTGATGCTGAGCTCATTGAGGTAAACAACAGTGTGCTTTAGAAGATCATAATGATTGACTTTCCTTGGTAGAACTCACCCCTTGATTCGTTCTGGGGTAATGGGGCCGACAAATTGGGAAGAAATGAACTGGGCAAAGCTCTCATGCGATTGAGAGGCAAGTTTCAACGTGGAGAAGCGTGACGATATTTGATGTTCGTTTTTGTCTAATTGGAAATGTTATGTATTCATCGTTATCTGTACTATCAATCCATCGCCTGTACTATCGAATACTATTATTACTTGGAGAGGAATATGCCGTGCACGATTCGTTTGTTCTAATGCAGCGTGACCTTGTCTACAACTTCAGACTAAATTGTACGTACTTTCTCTCCCCATCTAACTCCACATGCCGCGATATCTCGGTGACGACGAAGAGCGTTCGAGTGAAAGTGACGAGGAAGAGCCTGTTGAGGAGGAGCTCCTAAATGAAGAGTCTGAACTGGAGGATTTGGTTCAGGCCACTCCGTCGCAGCGAAAGCGCAAACAAGACGTAGTCGATAAGGATGGGCTGTCTGTGACCAATATCATCGTAGAAACGGTCTTTGATGCCTAGAAGGTCAAGCACAATAGGACTCGCTCCCGGACATGTGCAAATGTCTTTTCCTCACTCGTGTCCCCTCTGACAGCTGAGGAGTATGTTGAGGGCATCGAGACACCATCCAAAGGCCTCAATCTCGAGCCCTTACACCCCAGCATACTTATTGAATATTGATTGCATCTTCGCGCGAATTTCTTTTTGTGCGGTTCATGCGTGAACTGGTTCGAGCAACCTTTGGCTTTGGCTCGAAACGACGCGTCCTCAACTAGTTCGCGACAAAATACTGTGCAAAAGCCGGCCACGTCGTCGTCGTGAACGACTTCCAACCCGAATTCGCCTTCAAAGACCTTTCCTCCATCGAACGCATTCCGGGCGTCGTCGACACCGAGCTGTCCTCTACAACCCCCGAAACACAATCTAAACGCATCTATGACCTTTTCGCCGCCTCAGGGCCCAGATGACCTCTCTATCTCATCATTCACAACATCGACGCTGCGCCCCTCCAAATCACGTCTTGCCCTCCTCGCGCTCAACCCACTCGACCACATCAACACGCCCCTTCTGTTCTCTACCTCCGAATCTACTGCCCGAAAACCAGACGCACACGCTCATCCACCCGCCGTACCCTGTCGAGGATTCGTATGGCTCTGGGACGACCTCACAATTCATATCATATGAGCGACAATCTGAAGTTCAGCCTGTGACTTTGCCAAATTTCTCGGTAATTCTGTACTACTTTATGGCCACCCAGACCGTCATTACCGCGTACTTCTGTATCGCTCTAAAGATCTAAAGGCTTGAAGTTGTCTATACTCCACCAAGATCCGGGTGGAAGTCGTTGATTCCCTGTTGTTTATTAGGCCATATTAGTAGGGTGGAGCACTCACGTCGATTCAAGTGGAACAGCTCTCACCACTGTAGGCGCATATAGCCGTCTTGTCAATTCAATATATAATCCCAGTTTCAGAGCGTGAGTGACCATTCTTGCTGGGGGAGCCTGTCAGGTACTGGTCATCCTCTAGTGTTGTCAATGCCTTTTTCTCTCCACAAACGACATTCAGGCTGTTGTTTACCTTAGCGAGAACATGGACGAACAACCGCTGCTCGTAATGCAATGGCAGTCAGCCTGACATTTTATTCTGTTGAGTCTCTCCAGGCCAGTAACCTCAACACCATCGAATCGCTCCTCGAAAGCACCTTGCCACAGAACATGAATAGCGTCGTTTGTACCAACTTCAAAGTCTATTTGTTTTCGGTGTCAATCAATGCCGAATTGGTCATTCCTGTCCAGCCTGCTTGCTACTCACACGCAAGCAACGACCTAAACCCTCACCAAACGTATTGTCGGGTCGTTCGAGTAGTGAAAAATGTGATGTTCTAATCTTTATTCTTACTCCTCATATCGAGTTTCGGTTTCTAATGTACAGGTCTGCCCTCGATATCTGTAATCTTCGATGACTGTACACAAGGTCACAAAGTACCAGGCCGCTCTTGTGCTTATTCCCCGACTATATCGTTTCCTTCTACTTCCATGTATCACAGAATTGAACATAGAAAGAAATAAGTATACATCAACTGCCATGTTCTACATGAAGTAGGAATTTTTCCTCTAATATTCACCTTCATATCCCGCTTTTCTATCTTGATCGATACATCCGCTCGCGCTGTCGCATACAATCTTTTGGAGCGCTTACCTAGTTCATACTCGTCATGCATATGACGGTTTTTTCTTTCTCTGCCGGTCTCTATATTATTACGAGGGTAAACCCACCGTTAGCAAAGTTCGATTCAACTATGGGTAATCAGAAAGCCCGGGAACTTGGGACTTGAATGAGATGAGACATTCATCGCAAAAATTCCCCCTACCGTCCATCCTCAAATGGAAATGGCCCACAAGACTCTTCATCCCACTCTGCCCGCACATGACGTAGCTAGCTCTTGCATTGAGGACTCATGCATAGTCTTGAGGTTCCACATACCATCCCTGGTACACCGGAATTGCGCAAGCAGTCACCAAAGCGCAGTATCAAACCTCTGGAGCCGCTCCTGCTCTTTCTGGTACCTCCGTACGGACCATCAGCACAGGCGCTTAAAATGCCTTGGGAGAGCAGGTAGAGGTATTTCTGGAAGGGCAAGCGATCAAGTAAGCGTATGTCTGCGCAGTGAGTAATAGGTCATTCCAGCAGACGTTGTGTGTCGCAATCCGATACTCCGCACGGATGATTTCCTGTTCTGATGGATCAAATTTGTCGAAGTCATCGGGCCAAGGAACCTCTCGGAAGCCGTTACGTCAAGCACAGGCCACCTGTCTGATTGGAAAAGACGAGGCTCGTACTCGACGAGGGGGGGGAAGACACCATTGTAACGCGAGTGGAAGCACGGATGTCCCTTGCCAATCGATGGAGAAGGGGTCCTTCACACGGGTGACACTATTTTCGGCAGTAAGCTCATTGTTCAATGAAACGCCCTCCACATCTTCCATTAGGATGTAGGACCAGCTCATTGTTCAATGAAACGCCCTCCACATCTTCCATTAGGATGTAGGACCAGCCAACGGGATTCTGGCATACGTTCGAATTTTTGCACCACGTGGTATATGAACGTGCATGTTATCGCGAACAACGGCCATGGTCGCGACTTCGCTCGCAATGGCTCAAGAAATTCCACCGCCAAACATGCGCGAAGAAGGTATGCGAGCAATAAGAGATTGTGAGTTGTCGAAGCGCAGACGGATAATTTTATTGAAGGACCCTGAACAAACGTGAAAAAAACTGAGTGGTTCAAGCAGGGTAGTAGCGGAAAGTCACATATCTTCGGCGATTTTGCGCATGGAGAGACACGAGCCTGCGCCAACAGCGGCACACGCAACACGTGTAAGCTCAGAATGAAATGGACACGTCGGATTTCCTGCTCTGCGACAAAATATCAGTGAAGGTAGTTGTGGTCTCTACAGGGCCTCGTTTGATGACACTATGTAGTGTACCCATCAGTATAAGCGACTGTCGGAGAAGCCAGGGCAGTGTGGTAAACAGGCGCAAATACAGAGTCAACCCCGAACCACCACTACGCTCTCTTTTCCTTTATCGTGCGGTGCCCCGTAAAACCAATATATACTTTAAAGATGACTAACGCAACCTCAGGACATAAGCGGTCTTGGGATGGAGCTGATTACGACTCACACAAGAGGCCCAGAGAAGAAGCGAGGGACTGGCGCGATGTCCATCTAAAATCATTGGACAGAAGGTCGAGCACGAGCAAAACTGCGGCTGATAAACGATACAGCGATGGGAGGAGACGTGATGATAGGCAAAGGGATGATAGACAAAGGGATGATGACAGGAAGAGGGATGACTATAGACGTGCGAATGATCATCGTGGCAGAAGGGACGAACGCGAACGAGACCGGGATCGAGAGCGAGGTCACCGCGAAGAACGGCGTAGGTCTGCTTCAAGGGAGGAAGGAGAGTCAGTACCATTATCTTTTTATGGCATTTTACGACTTTTTCTGACGATTGTATTAGGATCTCGCCTCGACCTGATGAGTAAGTACTATTTCTAACCTCTTTCACAAAAACTAATACGCTGTCCAGTTACTCAAGTCGTTATCGGGAGTAAGTGTTTTCTCAACTTGTAATATGAATTATCCGTTTGACTGATGCTGGCTTTGCGCTTAAGTCACTCGCCTCGACATAGAGAGTCAGTTCATTTTCCGTTATTCCACCAGAATGATATTCATTTCATGTCACAGTAGCCCACCATATTACAGAGAGTAAGCCCTGTGTTTCCTTCTCGTTGAGAAAGGCACTAATTTCCTACCCAGTAACTCGCCGCGCCGTAGTCCTCGCCCGGAGCCATCGTCAGCACCTCCGCCAGCGCCAGCGCCTCCATTGCGCCCTCCATCACCGCTTCCAGAGATGGAGCTCGACCTTCCTTCGTCCCCGCCGCCTGTCGAAGATCTCATGGCAGCACGGCGTGCAAAGCGTGAAGCAATTCGAGCAAAGTATAATGGTGTGGCAAGTGTAGACGCCACCCCAAGTCCTAGCAGTGCGGTCCAGCCGCCTCCCCTTTCTTCTAATGTTTCTGATGCTGTTACGCGTGCCCCTAGTATCTCTGGCACTCCTGCCCCTCCAGTTCCAAACACAGCAAGTTCGTGTCGAATACTATTCTCATCGTACTTGATTAATCTTGTTTGCAGATAATTCAGGCAAACGAGACTCAATGTCTGCGTCCCCTGCGCCAGAGGACTTCGCATTGGCGAAGGATGGCGAAGAGGAAGGCGTGCCCACTGCGGAGAATACTGGTGCTGAGCAGATCTCTGCAGCGGACTATGATCCCAGTCTAGACCGACGGGAAGACGAGCGACGACGTATTCGTGAACCAGCTCTTGCGATCGAAGCTATGGTCATTGATGAAGAGGAAGAGATTGAGGAGGTCGAGGAAGAGGAGGACGTAGATGACATGTTTTCTGTCGCCACGACTATGAAGCAAGTTAAGAAGGTTAAAAAGACTCTGGTGGGCATCATCTTGTTGATTTTTTCTGACACGTGTGTTCACGGTTCTTAAAGAAAATTGCTGCACCTGCGCTTGTAACGACCAACCTAGATTCTGCAGCAGATCCAGAAGGCTACTATACTATCATCCTTGGCGAACAGCTAGACGGTCGATACCAAGTTTTCTCATCCATCGGCAAGGGCATGTTTGCAAACGTGGTCCGTGCGCGTGTCATTGCCGGCGATCCTAGAGAGATTGGTAAAGAGGTTGCGATCAAGATTGTTCGATGCCAGGAATCTATGTGAGTTTTCGTTTTTCTTTCTCTTGAAATACCGATACTAATTTTGGCACAGGTATAAGGCTGGACAAAAAGAGGCGGGAATACTTGTTAAGTTAAAAGAGGCGGATCCGGATGATAAGAAGCATATCGTAAGGCTTGAGAGAACGTTTGAGCATCGAGGTCATCTGTGCCTTGTCTTCGAGGCCATGAGGTGATTTTCGTTTTCCGTCTTTGATACATATGAGGCTCATCATGTTATAGTATGAACCTTCGCGACGTTGTCAAGCGTTTTGGAAAGGATGTTGGGCTCAATATTCGTGCTGTCCGTGCATATGCGCATCAGCTTTTCCTTGCCCTTAGTCTTCTCCGCAAATGTAATATTATGCACGCCGACATCAAGCCCGATAACATCCTCGTCAATGAACAGAAAACCCTTTTGAAGCTGTGCGATCTCGGCTCCGCCTCCGATGCAGCTGAGAACGACATTACCCCCTACCTCGTCAGTCGGTTCTACCGCGCTCCCGAAATCAGTACGTCATCTTCTCTTGTCTCTGCGTTGCACCAAACTGACAATCCATATACAGTCCTCGGTGTCCCGTATGACCCGGCTCTGGATATCTGGTCCATTGGATGCACGTTGTACGAATTGTACACGGGCAAGATCCTTTTCCCTGGACGCTCCAATAACCAGATGTTGCTTCTCATGATGGAGCTTAAAGGACGGTTTAATAGTAAGATGATTAAGCGTGCTAAATTTGGAGATGTGTTTTTTGATGACATGGGTGCGTTTGAGAGTGTGGAGACGGATCGGGTTACGAGTGCGGTGCGTTTAGTCTTCATTTCGTCATTCTCATTATGCTGATGGTTGGTGTTGTAGGCTATCGTGAGGAAGGTTCATATATCGAAGCCGACTCGTGATTTGAGGGCACGGCTTATGCCTCCAGCGTCAGCAAAGTTGAAGGACGACGAGAACAAGTTGATAGTGTCTTTCATTGACCTTCTGGACAAGTGTCTTGCTCTCGATCCCACGCGCCGTATCTCACCGAAGGAAGCTCTCATGCATCCGTTCGTGCGTGGTTGAGTCAAGTTAGGGGTTGGCATGATGGTTTTATTACACAGATCCACATTCATCAGTCTGCTTCGCAAGTGAAAGTTGTCACAGTTCACTTAACTTTTTTATTCTTATTATCCGTAGCTCCACGCGTCCCCGCGGACATACGAAAAGAAAGAATTCAATGCGAGATGTTTATTCCGTGCCGTCTGCTTCCATACGTACTGCTCCTGTGTCTTGTGGTAGTCACGCGATGCCCTTGAGCGGTGTTAGTTCCCACTAGGCCAAGGACGATGGCATTAAAGAGAGAGCGGAGAGTTAGTCACTTGTGATTCTTATCTTTTGGTTCCTTCCTTGCTAGACGCTGACATCAGGAATATCTGAGATGACGACCAAACGTCTCCGAGGCCTCTTAACGCACTTCAGTACCCGCAGCCCTACGAAGGAGACTGGCAGTCCTATCAGTGCTTCAGACCCGCGGCCAGAGCTAGCGCTGCCGACATATGACAAACTGCCTACATTCAAGGATCTACCAGGATGCGCTTGGGGCATATGGGGCGAGGACGATCAGTTGGGAACTGTCAATTTGCTTACTGAGAAGGTGGTGCAGCGTGCGGCTCGAGAGGAGATCCTGTACGTCGAACAAACATTTCGATGTGGGGCTTCGGCTATTCGCGAGACTTTTCGTTCTTCTGTTTTCGCTGTTGTGGAGACTGTAAAGAAGATTGACATGTGATGTTGTAGAACTGGACATGCCATCTCGTTGAACTGGTGGGCATCTGTTCTGTTCTTCTCACGACGTCGCGTTGTTGACGTTTTTCAAGGCCACTGAACTTTCCGGAGAAGGTATGTTTTTCAGGTCCATCTTTACGAGAAGCTGGAAAAATTGACTTGAATTGGATGTGTACTTAGCCGGTGTTCAAGCGTAAGACACCGGAAGTGAAGACGAAGTTACGGGAGGGGGGTAAACACGTTGTTCGAGATGACGAGATTCACATTGTAAGTGGTTATCTTCATTCCATCAACCAAAATTCAGATTTGGAGCTCAGAACACGCAATCTGGGACACAATGGGACGGTCTAAGACACTACGGAGTCGTTGAACATGGGGTATACTACAACAAGTCACTACTCATTATACTCATGAGTTTTTCTGTTATACTCACACTTCCACCTTTTCCCAGCACCCCGGGTCTCTCGCTTTCCGTGGGAGTGGTACCCATGCCAGACCCCAATGCCATCGATCCAAGTGAAACGAAGCTCGGGATCCAAAGTCAGTCCCAGCCCCACATGCTCTCCCACTATCTGACATCCATTCGTCATTCTAGACTGGGCGGATCACGGCATCTGTGGCCGCGGGGTTCTCCTTGACCTCGTGCGTTATCAAACGAAGGGCGGCACGATCCCCCTGCCGTACGATCCCTGGACTACTCACGCGATCACTGTGGCGGACCTCGAGGCGTGTGCGGCGGCGCAAGGGGTTACATTCCGTCAGGGCGATATTCTCCTTTTGAGGGTCGGCTTCATCCAGAAATACGGCACCGCATCACAGGAGGACCGGGATGCGCTTCCTGGACGCCCCGAGACGTTGTGCGTGAACAGATCATCCCTTGGGAAGCTATGATGAGACGCGTCTGAATGTGGAATGTAATGACAGCGCGGGAATCGAGCAGTCAGAGGACATGAAACGGTTCTTGTGGTGCGTTGAAGTTCCCTCTTGTGGAATGCTAGGATGCCAGCAGGGAATTGGTTGACGAACGTTCACATGCACCCAGGGATAACCACTTTGCGGCAATCGCTTCCGATCAGCCATCGTTGGAGGTGGGGATTACCATGCTCGATCTTTCCGAGCTTGCCGTACTGACCACACGCTACCCTATCTCCTAGCGTTGGCCCACGCCCCAAGGCGTGCCACATATGCATCAGGTATGGTTGTAACTCTGGGCCAAGAGGGCGTTAACGTTTTGTTCTTATTTTGGTATTGACCCTCGCCACCATCTAGACCCTACTCGGGTTAGTGTCATGATTTTTTTTCGCTTTCAACGTTGAATCAAGAACTGACCTTATCGATCATGATTTCGTGCCAATCGTGGCAGATTATGGGGTATGCCTATCGGTAAGCCCGGAAAGCTGTGTTCTGCAGGCTCCATAACAATGTGGGCGGTTTTACATAGGCGAGTTTTTCGATCTTGAGAAATTGGCTGTCAAGTGCGCAGAGACTGGGAGATACACTTTCTTCTTCTCCTCGTGGCCGTTGAATATGTCAGTGCACAAAGTTGTCAAAAACGTGCAGCAGGATCTGACAGTTTATCTTTGATCCAGCATCGGTGGATGCGCCAGCCCTCCAAATGCTGCTGTGAGTAATCTCCAAAAAAACTAAATAGATGGTACTGATGCAGATGACCTCAAGGCCTATTTCTGATCCCCTTACCTCTCTTAGCTATACAATGAAACATTATGAACTTAATATATTTGCGCCTCACCTCGATTTCTAAGCCTGACGGGCACCATATGGAGCATCAGTATGAAGATTTAGTTAGATAACCTTTCTCCTTTTATATCAAGTCTTTGTTGTAAGATGTACATTGCTCATCTGATACCGTGATTTGCGCCTCGAGGCGTACACATGAAGTTCGGGGTTGATCCTGGGATTCTTGGTTGCCTATTGTTATCCAATTCTGCGATCTAGCCCCTATTTGACATGGCGTCGAAGCGCGCTCAAAGGAGCCACTCTACGTGCTTTGCGGTAATAGCCACAACCCACTCAATTGTGGGTTCACGTCGGGCCACATTGACCTGATTTGGAGGGTGCCAATGTGTCACGTGACATATAATCAGGGCGTGTTGTTGTTCGAAATCACCAGAACTTGACTAAAACAGGTTGACCATCGTCCATTCCCCAGATTTCCCGTGGTTTCGTCGCCGGGGGCAACGATGAGCAGGAGGGAGTCGCGTGTGTCTATGGGCGCTCGTCAGAACGATGCCCTGTTCGAGTTCGAGAATTGTGAGTTGTCATATTCCTCTCTTTGTTTCTCTCCTGACGTGTTGGTGGCAGTCAAGAAGAAATTTTTGCTTGCAAACAAGCACATAACGAAGTTAGTGGAATAGATTTTGAATTAGCAGCTAATGACCACGATATAGATTGAATTCCACGCTGAGTGTCCGTATTGAGGAGCTGAACGCCGAGATATCTAAACTCTACGTTGAGAACCTCAAACTAAAGGCATCAGAGATCGCGCTGGCCGCACAGCTCAAACGCGAACGTGAAAAGTCCCGCAAGGTCATGGCTGAGGCTGAAGTAGCGGTACGTCGTGCCCACATCAACGTTTCGAATTTACGTCAACTTTACATATTCACCAGACTCTTAATCTCACAAAACACTTGGCATACCTTCGTCAAACGTTCAATATACCCACTGCACCGCCCATGCCAGTGCCGCATCCTTCTCCTCGTGCTCGGAAACCTCCGTCTACGGTGAATACTGACCCAGTAAGCTCTCCGCAAGGGAATCGTTTATCACGGCCGCCAAATATTCCTGGGATATGCGAGGAGGATGAGCTATCATCCTTGACATCCGAGTCAGAACTAGTAAAGCCGCCGAGTCCTGTCCTCCGGAAGGTCAAGGCCAAACCACGACTCTCCGCGTCCAGACTGCCCGTGCCGTCACGCATTTCATCACCACCACCCCAGTCTTATGATGTTTTCCAGGTAGGAATGGAACCTGAGCCAGCATCCAAGTCACGAAAGCCCTCACGTAGACAGAGTGGACTGTTGAGCGTCAACGCCGAGGCATTGTCGGTGCCGCGGGCTCCAAGTCCTGCCTTTGGCTCCCCGATACGGAGAGCAGCAGGGCTAGCTGAGGAAGAAGAGGAAATGGCCGCTGTGAATTATCAGCTTGTGGACTTGGAAGAGGACGTTAATTCAGAGTCAAAACCACCCCCGAAGAAAGAGCGGCGCAAGAGTCGTGGAAAAGAGCGGGAGACACTGGAAGAGCCAGATGTGGTCGTGGAGAGTAGTAAACCTCGAGAACGGAAGAAGAAGGAGAAAATAAATGGTGAAACAGATGGTGGGGGCAAGCCTCGCCTGCAAGACGTCACTAATTCTCGTGCTGCCCTTATATCAATAGACAATACTGGTACGTGCTAAAACTCGACAATATGATAAAGGAAACTGATCAGCTTTTCGTGCAGTTCCTTCGTCAGCTGCTGCGAGGGCATTCCTTACGACCTCGCCGACACCTTCAGCACCCACATCAAGAGGATCATCAAGTCCTGCCCCTCCCGGCGAAGGTGAAGCTTCAGCAGGCGGACGAGAACGAAGACAAAGAAAGAGCGTCAACTATGCCGAGCCCAAACTCAACACGTACGTATCTCCTCGTTCTTCTTCCCTCATACCTACCTCATCGCAGGAAAATGCGGAAACCCGATCCCTCACCTGGAATCACTATCCCTCCGAAGAAGCGGTCGTCGGCTGCGGCTATTCTCACTACGTATCGTCCACCAGAGGATACGGGGAACGATGCAGACAACGACACAGAAGCGCGCTCATCTCTTGAGCTTCCCCTACGCATGAATGGCACTCCAATTCACCCTGAGTCGTTCCCGCTCCCGCCTTCTCGACCCACATCTTCCGCATCGATAATTACTTCTCCCCTGCCTCCGCGTTCGTCAGTGAAGCGCAAAAAGTCGCGGCCTATCTTGGAGGATAACAATAGCGACGGGGCAGAGGCGGACGCGGAGTATGGAGATCCTACGAATCCCTTATGGGTTAACGTTGATGGACGAAGACGGGCCGCGAGTAGCAACGGCAGTGCGAGTACGAGTGGTGGGAGCAAATGGAGCATAGCTCACGACGACCCGAGACGGCACAGCATGGCTGTATGACTGAGCTGATACAGAAGCGCGAATCAAATCGTGATACACTGCGCTGCGGACACTGCGGGGCTATACCATACATACAGGTTACCATTCGAAAAACTCTTTCCTGGTGCGCCCCTCATCTTGGATTGTGTAGACTGGTGGTGGGCCATGACGTCTATGATTTTTCTTCCTCCTTTGTCATTGCTATCTTCAAGCTTTCTCTCGTTTCTGATTCACGATCACGACTTGAATGGGTCACAACACGTCTAGAGTATCTTTGAGTATTGGGTGAAGTACGTATTAAGTCAAGTTCTCAAGTCTCGCCTGTAGGCAGTACATACTTATTGTAATGTATAACTCAGTCGTATATATAGTGGGGAATGAAGAGGGAGAAGAACAATTCAACTCCATCTGTTGATGGCCACTGAGTACGATGAAACGAACACTTCGACAAAAGGATCTTGACCTCTTCACCGGCAGACCGCGATTTATCAATGCCACATCAGAGAATCTCGTTTAGGCTCAGCCCGCCGTTCAAGAGGCTACATATACTTACCAGAGCATTAAAATATAGATAACTACTGTGTGTATGGCAGACCACCCAGCCATCTACGGTAGTCCCACGCCAATACAACAGCAAGGCAAGGAGATAGGTATCACAACGCATGTAAGAGTACATGATCAAAGAGAAATCACTGACTTTCCCCGGCAGGCTCTGGGCTCGGATCCCTCAACCACCGTGCAAAATCCACATCAACATCCTTCTCCATGAACTTGCTCACCAAATCCACGTTGCTATCTACGTCGAACTGGGAATTATACCCCATCCACCCGAGTGTCTTATCCTTGCCGTCGACTTGTGTCGACGTGAACGGGGGGTCAAACCTGCTTGCATGCCCGTCCTCGGGCTCCGAGTCAGAATCCGAAGCCGCAAGAGAGGAGAGAGAACGAGCGGGGGACGCGAGGAGGTTGTATACGGAGGAGCGATCACGATTGTCTGGATCCTCGTCATTGGTGAGGGGTATGGTGCAGTCATACATTCCCGTAGACATGCCGTCGATAATTGCTGGTAAGAGATCGTCGACTTGCTCAGGCTCCAGCTCTGCTTCACGCTCTGAAACTTTAGTATCTGCCTGCTTCTGCTTTTCTTCTTCGCGGAGAGGCTCAGGCTCAGGCTGGGGATGAACCTTCTTCACATGATCAGGCTCAGGTGTGGTAATACGTGTCGCTTCTGACGAAGTATTTACGCTCTTCGATTTGCGTTTGGATGACGCAGTCTTGGCCTTCTTGGAAGACGCGATGAGATCGATAAGTTTGGGCAACTGAGCGCGCTGTGGAGTGACCATCGGCGTGATAGGTGTCACGATGGCTGGTGGCGTCGGTGGACGCACTGGAGTTCGTATCGAAGAGTCCTTTCGGACCCTTGCCTTTTTGATAGCCTGTGGGGGCGTCATCGAGCGCGCTCGTTTCTCTCGTTGTGCTTCGATTACCGTGGAAGTTTGTCGGAGGCTTCGCGTTGGACTGGATGGTCCTTCGGAAAGGGTAGACATAGTTCTCTGGCGGACGTACGTGCGGATGCTGGGTGGGGTAGGGAGAGGCGAAGCCTCTGAAGGCGGAGCAAAAACTATCGGCTCGGGCTTGTGCCGTTTCTGGGTTTTGTTGTTAGGGGTTGAAGTGTCGATCTGAGAGAAAGAAGGCTGCAGAAAGGACTCATCCCTTTGTCAGGTTTATTTCGTAACAAAATCAGAGTGAATAGACTTACAGATTCCGATAAGTCTTGGATTGAGCGCGGAGGTCGAGAGTTGCTCGAGTCAAATGGAGCGTCGGAGGCACGAGGTAAAGGTTTTAAACATAAGTTTGATGGTGTTTCAGCGGCATTACTCGCGGAAGCCTTCATAGAACCTCTAGGTTTGCCAACGGGATTGAGACTTGATCGTTTGACAACAGGAAAACCCAGAGAGGATGTCGTTCGTTTCTCCCTTGCTAGAACGTTCTGCTCCGTTGGAGCACGTTGAATCTCCTTTTGCCGGGATATGGAGACAACGGGCACACTCTCCACTGGCGCAGCCTCAATATCGCGTTGCCAGCTTTGCACCTTCTTGTTCACGCGATCCTCTTCTGCCCACTTCGCTTCCCACTCTTCCCACTCCTCTTCGGTTTCAGCATTGATCCAACCCGAGCTCGACTTGGCCATCTTTCCCTCGGTTGTCGTGTCCAGCCACCGCCTCCGTCGTGTCACATCAAGTTTAAGCAGCTGCACAACTGCCGACCACTTCCCGTCAGCAGGGTCCCCATTAGCGTACTTGAAAGCCTCCTTCACTCGTCGTCGCAGAGCGTCCACGCGTGCGGCCGATCGTTCCTCACTATCAGGAGATGCAGGCCGCGAAGACGGAGCTTCCTGTACTCTAGTAGCTAAAGCAATGTGTTGTTTAGACATTCGCTCTAGATAAGCCTTTGGAATAGGCTTAACAGGTACTTCAGAACCTGACAATGACGACGAGGGCGTGGCATAAAATATGGGAGTATACAGTGTCTTTGAGCTTGTGGCGCGAGGTATAGCCTGTGACTCGGTAGAAGCCATGGTCTTCTGTGTGGCGCAAATGACACAGATACTGCGGCTGCAGCTGGTGAAATCACTCGAGAGAAAGACAGACTCCGAGTTGGACAAACGGAGATCTGAGAATGAACATCACGTGCACGTGAGCTGATGATTGAATATTGAGTCTCCGACTGGACAGGCCCGGGCCGCTTGCGATTTTCGTGGCTGTGCTCAATAGTCTGGATCATTGTATGAGTCATGGTAACTCGCTTTCTTCGCAATGTATAGGCGGGCCATGTTCAAGACGCTAAAAACCAGTCAGAGGTCAATTCTTGGTCTCTTCGTTGTCTCTGCTCCTGTCGTGCTGCTCACGCTGAAGAGTGAGATATAGGTGACCAGGCTCGTGAGCCTTGCCAGATTGCGACGCCGACTTAAGCATACCAACGCTTTACACAGGTAATCGAACCGACTCGGAGCGCTTACGATGATGAGAAGCGAGTCAAGATCATGCTCCACGCGATCTCCAGCTCCGGTAAGATAACAATAAAAACAGAAGTTGATATTCGTCGTTTCGATTTTATCATCGTGCCAAGGTTACTTTGATCAAGTCTTGGTCTGCGGTGTATTCACGGCATCCCTCCAGTTCCGATCCTCATCTGGATACCACCAACGTAATCATCTACCTCGCCACATGGCTCGTCTTGGACATTCTTGGCTTGCATAAAGATTTTCTCAAATACGGATGCAATACAATGCGAAGAGTGTCCCGGGAGCTACACGTAGCTGTCCTCGAGGGCTTAGTTTATGTCTTTTCAAAAATATGCACCCAATTCAGGGCACAGTGATTTTGGAGCTATGGTGGCAGCAGATCAATTATCCGATGGAGATGAGGATCGCTTTGAGCGGGCTGTGCATCAAACCTTCAAAGAAAAATTTCTCGATGTTGATCGTACAATCATATAGCGTCCATTCGAACCATTCTCGTCTTCTCAGCCTTGTCCAAAGTCCGTGGCCATTTCCGCTGTGAGCGCTGCCCTTTCTTCATCATAATTGACGTTGAACCCGGAGATTTTCCGGTTATGACAACACGGGGACTCTGGAACAATGTGACAAACGAGGAGGTTGTTGGTTTAGCAGGATTATGACTCAACCGGGACATGAATTCAATAACTGATAGGTCCAAAACATCGCGGGATGCTGTGATGCCGCCCTGATCTCCCCATACCTACACCACAGATAACACCGTGTGTACAGATGGTGGGGCGTGGAGAAGCAATTCCTTTGTATTGATGATAACGTCGCACAGCACCTGGCACGGAATGCTCTCGGAGGCGCTGATATTTATTGGACGTCAACGTTACTGTCTAGTCAGCCCGATCTCTGGATTTGAGGTAAGAATAGACCTTTATAATACACAGCGACTTGGTGTTGGCCGTAATTATTGGGATGATATCACTTTGATGATAAATCATAGCCCGTGTGGGTCGGCCGACATTTCCCGTGATGACGGGATATCCAGTGCTTCTGGAAAACGTAGATGTCCAGTGACAGGATATTGAATGACATGACGCATACGCTGACAACGTAACGACAGCACACGATTCGGTGTGGGTGGGATATTCTATTATCAGATGAAACACCTGTAAGTATAGAACTGAAATCGGAAATCGACATTGCCAAGAACTATTGCTCACGCGCCGGAAAATACTCATGTTTTTTCCAAATTTGTCATGCATATGGGACCGAGACGCTCCCGGGGCGTAAACGCTTACCGAAGTTATTGGACTTTGTCCAGATGGAGCCCTCATCTAAGTATTTCTTGGACTGTCCGGCTTGTCAACTCATGTGGCATAACCTTCAGAGCTGAGGCTCGTGTCTCGAGGCTTCCAGTGAACATTATTTTACGTAGCGCTATGCGGAGTAGAATTCGCGAATGATGTCGGATTGTAAGCGCCCGTCAGAAGATTAAAGCGTGGAAGGACTAGAGCTTTGATGCAGACTTTGGGGTAAGTATATATTCGTATTTGGGCATTGTTGTCTATCGCTTTTGTTTTGACTACCGACGTCTCGAGTGCTCGGCATCGGGGAGCGATGTGTCAATTATGACAGGACTACATGCTCACCAGCGCGCAACAGTCACGGTCTAGATTGTTGATATTTGGCGTCTATATACACCAGAATCCTTCTGCCCTTTCTTCTGCAGTGAGTGCCCAATAGTATTTGCGAGTCGGTGACCTCGAAATGGCCGTATACCGCCGAATTAAATTACAATTCGGGATTTTCATATCTTCCATGACTGAAGGTAAGCGCGCTATCCATTACAGAACACCGACAGCTAGAGTAGTTACCTAGGAGACTCACGCGAGCTTCATGGTAAGCCCTCTGACGTTGTCATCGAGCACCAGGTTTGATGACAGTTCACAAGTTTTTCTTGTGAGCCATAAAATCATGGATGCTATCATATCTATTCTCAGACTCGCCTATCCCCTTCGCGAGATTGTCTAGCTTTCCTGACATAACATGTGCCGCAGACGCCAGTCAGTGATCATCGTACTGGGTAATCTCGTATATCTCATCTCGTCCCATCGTAGCGTCGCCAACAATTATGCTCAATGTGGACATGTCATACAGCAGGTACACAGCCTCGTGTCGTCGTCGATGACAATACTGATCATTTTCCAGCCGACAACCCTGGTAATATAACACCTTCGAAGACTACTCTTCGTGCACTCTCATGAAAAGCTTTCAGGTAATTTGCTACAGCCGCTACTGTAGGTTCAGCCCGAATCATCCGCCCGATTGTCCGCCCTCTCAATGCACTGAGACGTGTGCACAATAGTACGTTGTACCACTTGTTCTTCTGGCAGGTCATGGCTGATCAAAAACATCTTTTTCTCGTTGATTCTTTGTTCCCATACTTGTTCTCTCTGACGAATGGATGCTTAATGTTCCAATTGTGGCGTATCAGCCGAGGCTGGCCCGAACAATACTGTAAGCCAGTTCCGTCATCTATCAAGGCTTATGACAAATTACTGAGAGGGCCACTCATTGTCAGCCCTGCGCATCGATAGTTTGTGCCCCAGCTGCGCCTCAGCTTTCAAGTTCTCCTATCAATACTAGTTTCCTGCAGAATTACATTTACACTTCGCATAGGATTCTCGCCCGTGTGCCTCTCCTAAACATTGTTTGACGCTGTTTCTTGATGATAGTAGACGGATCAAAATATTTAAAATGAAGTAAACATCGGATTACATCGTGATGCCAGTTCTAATCCTACTGTTCCACCGCTCGCTTATACTTGGGAAGTACAGTCGTAAAACTGACATAATTCCACCCCCAATTTCCAATAAAAACTTTCAGCAGTGGAATTTGGTAAATGAGTTAGAAAGACTTAACAAACTATACATTCATCGTTGTATTCTCTCGCTTCTCATTGTGGACCAATTTTGTTACCGTCATGGCCATTCTCCACAGAATACATGTGCAATTTTTTTTTTGGTATCCATTAGCGTGCATGGAGCGCCTGGTACTCCTTTTGTACGGTACATCCGACGAGTAGCTACCACTACAAGAGTTGCGGAATTCCTCGCCCCGCGTACGCGCGGAGAATGAGCAGGTCGGCGCTCCAAAACACCGTTTAGACCACACTCTCCTGGTTAGTCTGAGTACGGCGCTGTGAAGGGTGTGCAAAATATATTTCTATTTCCACATATATGTGATCATAATTCGTGCCTTCCCCACTGCAAAAAAAAAAAGAAAAAAAAAAGTCGAGGTACCTACAATTTCCTTCCGAGCTCGAAGCGGTAGCCCCAGAAGGTGAGTGAGCGGAAGTAATGAACAGCTAGGCGAGATGAGTATTTTTGGGAAGTGTGGGGGATATTGACGGCAAGAATTGATCCTCCTGTTCTCAATCACCTTTGAAAGCATGAATTCAATTGAAATTCCAAATTGAAGGGGAAAAAAACCTGAGCGTTGAGTGATGCCCGAGTACCTGAGTACCTGAGTAAGTGCTTACGGCCTCCATTAGATGACAATGCTCCAATAAAGTATCCATGCACAAATTTTGCAAAGTCCAACCATCGTCGGATGGGTTGCGTATGCAGCCCATTGTCATGATCAGGACCTTCTAAGTCTTGGTAAGGTGCGAGCTTATCTTCACGATCGCCTTTGAAGATTGGATGTACTAACTCTATTCTGTTTCCGTGAACTTCGCAAGTTCGAAGCGTTCACTTACTTTAGTCCACTGACGATCCCGAGCTATGCTACTGTTATGAGTTGTGAGTTTGTCTACTGGAAGTAGGGAATCAATGAATGTTGAACAATTCAGACTTCAACGTTCAATCTTGTAGATACCGTCCGTCATAGTACCCGTCATGGTCTCTTGCCTTCTTAATTTTATGTCTTCCGTTCTCTTCTATTGTCTTTCCGGTATCATACTGACTCATGATCCGTCAGCCATTGGCAGTAGCCTGAGGATTATGTATATGCGTGGGAGTGAAGGTATAATTATATACGGGCGTGCCAGTGCAGACAACCGCGACGGCTGCCTCTCCACTTCCTCTGAGTAACGTCTTGGTTAGTACAAGTCACAGGGGCCTGACAGCCTATCAAGAAGAACACACTGTCCTGCCTCAAGTGGAGCTAGAATGAGGACCCGTTTCTCGTTATAGTGATTTGATAGGCCAGCCACAATCTCCGTGTCTAAAATTTACTCGAGCGCTGATATGTCTCAGACTCAGTGTCTGAACAAAACTTGTATCAGAGTAGCAGGAGCTTTTGGGAAGTTCCGTTATAACGGAGGATTAAGTCCTCTGTGGACTAAGAGCGGCATCGAGTTACATTATTTTGAGTTTCCACATGGGTATCGACACTTAAGCATAGTATAACATCTGATCTATGAGACCGTGCGGCTTTTTTCTACCGTGTACAGGATTATCATTCGACTACAAGTCCGGCTTTCCACAATCTATCGCATTAAATATGCGACATCTTACCGTTATTTCTCTGGCGGAGGCACGTGCACTCCCAGCGCTGGTTCATGATTTTGAGCGATTACTCAGATCGGCGAAACAAGTTAATTGTGCCATGATCGGTACTTCTCATCGAATAACTAAATGTGTGACTCACTTTTGACCTTTCTTGGTATATTAGTTGGCCAGGAATGAGCCTGATTTTGTGATACATGAAATCAGTGAGATCTCAGGGGTGGATCGAAACACCCATATCTATATCGGGAGCTGCGACACGAGAAGTTATTGCAGAACATTGGCAGGTACAATGCTAGTCAGTATTCTTGCCTCTGTGCTCTTAAGGTTTGGCAAGCCGTAAGTTCACATTCTCGCCGGGCGCTCAAGTTTGATCGCAATAGAGCTATAAAATCTTGGATGCTTTCATTGTTATCCTTAGCTTCGTCTACTCCTTCTGAAATATCGTCCAGACCTTTTCATCACTCACTCAAACATAATGTGTCGCAGGCGCCAGTAAGTGACCTTTCGTACTCCGTTAGCCTCGCATATCTCATCTTGTTTCGTAGTGTCGCCCACAATTACGTTCGATGCGGACATGTCATACAGCAGGTGCGTGGGCCACACATCGTCCTTCATGATCCAACATAATATAACTAAATTGACAGCCTGATGCTGAGGTAACGTGCTACCTTCGAGGACTACTTTTTGAGCACTGAAACGAAAGATTACCAGGTGCTTTGCTACAGGCACGACTGTAGATTCAGTCCCAACCACCCACACGATTGCCAGCCTCCTCAATGCACCCAAACGTGTGCCCAGTAGTATGTCACAAATTTACTCATATCTCTAATTTATCTCTGAAAAAACTCATCATTCGCTCTTCCACTTTTTTTTCTCGACCTTCCACTCTTTTTTTCTCGACGACCTTCCGTTTAACGCCTCTATTTTGATCATTAGTCGTGGTTGGCCCGAGCAGTACTGTACGCCACTTTCTACAATTTTCCGGGATCTGCCACTGACACGTTCTTTCGTTTCCAGCCCGACACATTGACGATTTTTGTCCCAGATGTTTAGCAGGCGCCAGGGTCTACGCTCGATACTAGCTGTCTGGAGTCTCAAAGTACATTTTACCCAAATTTGTAAGACCATAGATCAAACGTGCCTGGAATCATTAGTTCTTGATTTTCGTTCCTAGCGTACGATTGACCATGCTTCCGTTGTCATCAAATTACTCTGATATATATTAACCTTTCAATCTCCACGATTGAAGATATAAATATGTGCCCGCTTCGTGTAGCCATTTGTTCAACACATGATTGTCCTGTCCTACTCGGAATTGATGATAATATGAGTCATCAGACTTTGTTTCCACCCGTTACTTTTCAGATGGTGCGACGAGGAAGGAGAAAGGCCCACCGACATTGTGTGTGAAGTCGTCGTTTTGTAAGACGTGCGACGAGGAAGGAGGTCGTGAGCAGGGTTGAGAAGGCACTTGAGGAGCTTGAGAAGGAGGTTGAGGGGCGATATAAGACTCGGCTAGCGAAGGGGACTAAACGTTAATCAGGTTACAGGCCACCACCGCCTGTCAATACTGCCTACGGTGCAGTGCACATCAGAGCTCACCTGGACATCCCAGCCGAGGCTGTCGAGAACGCTGATGGTGACATCCTCGTCTGCACCGTGGACGACAGCCTGCAACATGGCCCATCCTGCGGTATTTATAGGATACTGCGGTGTGCGCCCACGCTGGCCGGCGTCGTAGCCCATCCTGTGGTATTTATAGGATACTGCGGTGTGCCCTAACTTCACCCCTGATGTCTGTCTGCCCCCTCCCTAGAACGCCGTAGGCTTCTGTAGTGGGTTGATACATGTCCCATATCATCATTCACAAGCCCCACAGCATTTATAGGATTCTGCGTTGGCCCACCTAGGACCATTATTTGACTGGTTGCGCATGCTGTATGCACACATGACTTACGTTGTGCGACATAAATCTCTTCTTAGCGAAGCCTTCAAATCGTTGATAGGAGTATTAACAGGAGACACTGCATCTCCTACACTATGGAAAGTCTACTTCGCAGACCTTGCTCAATGTTTCCCTCCAGATGATGATGACATCTGCTTGTCTGGACGTATCTCATGTAGAACAAGCTGATGACGTCGCTCTCTTTTCTACCTCTCTCGTTGGCTTGCAACGCAAAATCAATATTTTCTTCAGATGGTGCGGACAACACTTTATGATCATCGGCATTGGAAAAACAAAATGGATGATTATCGGAACATTACCAAGGGAACTCGGCCACTTATTCATTGACGGACACATCGTTGAGCGGGTGGATTCTTACAAATATGTGGGTATCAGGTTTACTAGAGGCTCCATCTTTGAGGATCACTACACCGTCAAGGCTGCCAAAGCACAAACAGTCATGAACATTACCTTCGCTATGCAATCAATGGTGGGAGTGATACCTCCACGAGAAGGACGAATATTATATATGGCAAGAGTTGATGCCCACCTAATATTCGGATGTGAGGTAGCTCTGGATGTCTCTCCGTCTCTACGGGAACTGCTTCAGCGTGTCCAGGTCGCATACTGTAGACGCCTCTTGGGTCTCGGGCCACGGTCTTCATTGGCAGTGAGCACTGGCTCGATTTGTCTTCAATGTCTTTACAGTCTTCGATAACTCTTCCCTGTATATTCCATCATCCATTTATGGTGCAATGCGTGCTCACACTATTCAAACACATGTATGCTTCCATCTGTGTTTTAGGGAATTGGTACACTCGAAGACTGCACATCTTAGCCCCGGTAGTGTGAGACGATGATATCCACCAACGCTTACAACCTCTGACATATGTTACACCCATGCTGTATTCATTAGATATCTATAGTAGATATATTAGGTAAAAGTTACTAGGAGCATGCCGATGGATAACACTCAGGCAGGAGTACCGTTACAGAAGATATCGTCCTCACAGCACTCGAAGGGTTAAGATGTCCGTAATGTAGTATGGGCCCCCGGTTGTTCATGCGTGGACCTCGCCGGGTAATAACCAATAACCAATAACAATACCTCTGTAAGGATCATATAAGCAAGGAGCTTGCTACGCATAAGTGCTCAATTGTTCCGCGAGTTACGCCACGACGGGTTCAAAACCAATTTACTCCATGACTCGGAAGACCACTAGAATTTCTCTTCCGAGCACCAGCCTGAGGATTGATAATTCTGCGCCAATAGATCCATAGTTCGGTAGGGGTTGCTTGAGCCGTCACTGCTGTCGTCAGCAAAGGTTGAGCCATGCCACGGCTTATGTGCTGAAAACTCGAGTAGAAAATTTTTGCTAATTTTGTAAGAAACCAGTATTCTATAAAATAGTCATGTTGAAATTCAGGAAATGGCAGAAATCGAGGACAGCGTAGTGCATCTTTTCCTGGGCAGTGTGTAATTAACGCAGCAACCTAATGTTCAAAACTTACAAAAAAAACAGGAAGATAAATTTCATTGGTATAGGAAATCATGGGGGCTTTGACTACTGATAGCTGCTTGGGTGCAATAGGGTTGGGTTCTCACAGCATTTGAAGGGAGATGTCTGTAGCATACTTGGTACGCGACCAAATGTATGGAGTACGGGCCCCGGTCGTGGACCTCTCCGGGTAATTTTACCTACCTACCTACCTACCAGTGCCGCGTTACGCGATATTCTGGTCACGCTATACATTACGGTTCTTACCATACACTCGGATACCATATGGTTGCAAATTCGGAACAAGCCTCTGGACCGGTGAGCTGGTCAGTGCAGAGCTCTACACATAGCCATCACCTCCCAATGCATTGATATTATTAACTCTCAATAATTCCCCATCATCTCCATATGCCCCAATGGTCTCCTCAACAGGACCAGCATGCAAAGATCCGCCCTCAATTTCGACAACAGTAGCGGACGACGTACAAAACTTGCTGGTACCTTGATCAGGAATTTCAGGTGGTAGACAATGTGGCTCAGGGGTATATCAGTGTCATCAATCCGGATTCCTTGCAGGCCTCTGAGTCATCGTCAACCCGTCTCCCTGGTGTCATTCATGTCTGAAATAACAAGGTTAGAAATTTTGCTCTCAATCTCCTTGTAGGAAATCTTGGGTTTTGATAGACATAGCAGTAGACAGCAAAAAAAGTGCTTCGTTCTTGAAACCTAACTTTATTCAAGTTATTTCGGTTCTCATTCCGTGACGCAAGCACAGTATGGCGATGATTTCTTAATAACCTGTCACACTGCATAACACAGGTCCGGTTTCTTAAGTTGCACCAGGTTTCTACCATGCACTCAGGTACAGTAAACCAAAACCATACGTCACATGCTCAACTGATTGTGATCCATCAAACTTACCCGGACCCCAAATTGAGCAAATTCATCACCGTTTTGGAGACGAGTAGGCTGTCTTTCCTGCTTGCTAGATCAGTACATTGCCATTCAGCCAGAATGTCGCTCACAGCGTCTGAAGCGGAGCCTTTGCTAGCAAGGCAGTTCAACCACAGATCACACGTCCCAAGAAAAGCTAGAGTGGGACCTAGGGAGATATCGAGGTCAACGCGCTATGGTATTTTGGCAGGAATGTGGTCCGCAACCTTTCTTTCGGTACGAACGTCCTCAAATCTTCAGTGACTGTCAACTAAGGCTAAGTTCAGGCACTAAACGGTATTGTCTGTTCCTCTGGTTTAATGAGACGTTGAACGAGACAGGACGGTTTATAGCCACCCTTGTTCCCACGAGTGAGCCTAACAGAGTCCTCGTCAACTATCACAGTCGCTGACAGTCTAGCATTGTAGTGCTGCCATCAATTTCATCAGATTTCAAGAAATTCAATCAAGCAAGCTGGCTCGGAACGGCGTACGTCTCTTCTTAGTGACTAACTATTCAGAATTGATATGTATACTCAGCTATCTACTCGCGACGTGTACATTTACACCCCTTTATGGTCGACTGTGCAATGTGCTAGGGCGAAAGGGTGCGAGTCAAGTGGCACTCATCTTCACGATGCTTGGGGTGATTGGCTGCGGTTTTTCTCAAAGCATGGAAATGCTTATATTTTCTCGATTTGTGTGTCCCTTCTCAGCCTTTAATCCAACTATATTAAAGCATGACAGTTGTCGGGGATAGGTGGAGGCGGACTGTTTACAGTAGGCTCGTGAGTAACATGTCCCTCGTTTACCTTTCGGACAACTAAGCACTCTCATTTAACAG
This sequence comes from Termitomyces sp. Mi166#008, assembly GCA_018857285.1. Lineage (NCBI taxonomy): Eukaryota > Fungi > Basidiomycota > Agaricomycetes > Agaricales > Lyophyllaceae > Termitomyces > Termitomyces sp. Mi166#008. The sequence goes on along the minus strand of JABAKA010016105.1, from coordinate 9,543 downwards.
GATTGTTGTTAGTGATATGTACAGCCTGCGGGTATGGGACTTTCAACTTGAAGTATACTCATGGCTAGAGTTAAATGACTTATAGACCAGGGGCTTAGCGCAAGGTATGACCAGTGTATTCAACGGGGTAAGTACTCTGTTTGTGAGTTTGAATCCTCCTGAATCTCAATAGATGGGTATGGGTCTTGGTGGTCCTGTGGGAGGCGTGGTAACTGATTGGTGCATTATGCCTGCCATACTCTTTTTCGTACTCTAATAGCCTATTTACAGGCTGGGGTGGCGATGGGCTTTTCTAATCCAGCTGCCAATGTTCCTTCTTTCCTTCGCGTTGACGTTCCATTTCCACCATTATGTCACTCCAGTCAGTGAACTTGAGGCTTTCTGTGGTTCCAGTTTTCTCACTTGCTGCTAGGGAAAGGGCAAGAGTGCTATGGAGATACTGAAACGAATTGACTACGCTGGATCTATTACACTTCTGTTCTCGGTTGGTGGCTATTATACTGACGCACGGGATGTTGATCAAATTACTACCCCAGGTCGCCGCCGCCCTCGTCTTTCTCAGCTCACGATATAATGAAGGGTTGCCGGTGAGTGTATCTATTTGTTTCCAACACTTAGGATTTCTGATTTTGTGTCAGTGGTCGGATACAACGGTTATGGCATCACTTGCCGTCACGATCATTGGTTCCATCACCTTTTTGCTTGTGGAACTCTTCGTTGCCCAAGAACCTGTATTAGCCCCTTCCTTACTGAAACAGAAGATACCCATCCTTGTCGGCATATCTAATTTCCTTGTTGCGATATGTAACTTCGCCGTTAACTACTTTTATCCGATGTGGTTCCAGACAGTCATGTCGACGAATGCTGCGACAGCAGGTGAAAAATTTCCAAAGCAACGGAATCACCGGTCTGTCACTCATGAGCTTAAACGAAACCCAGGTCTGCATCTCGTTCCAAATAGCGTCTCCATGTCATTGGGTTCCGTCTTCGCCGGTTACGTTATGCATCGCACAGGAAGATACAAGGCCATTAACTTAACATTTGGATGGTTTCCCTTCATCGGAGCATCTCTCGTAGCGTCCCTACGCCGAGACTCCCCGGCACTCCTGACCTGGATGGGCATTGTACGTGCTTATGCTCCATTCTCATGTTGAGGCAGTACTCACAATATCTAGGCGCCCCTCGGATTCGGCAACGCCGTGGTCCTTCAAACGATGCTGAGTAAGTCATTGTATTATCCCTTCCGGTGATTCCATTCATGAAATCGATCAGTTGCGCTCTTGATCCATTTACCAGGTATGCCAACATTCTGAATCATTGCTTGTACTGTGTTCTTCAATATAGTTGCTAGAATCCCAAATGGCAGTAGGAACTGGTTTTGGGCAGTTGTTCCGCGGCATAGGTCCGTC
>JABAKA010016104.1:11686-37761 GCA_018857285.1 Termitomyces sp. Mi166#008 | reverse complement strand
AAGAATTCCTCCTTGGCAACCAGTAGGTGGGATGGAAGCCATTGCGGTGGTATTGCCTTTCAAATACCAATCTCCTGCATTAAACATTTCCTCCACTTTATATGGGTCATCAGGATGGTGAAGCGGGTAGAGAGTTTCTAAGCACTGCACTATTCTTACTCATAGAGTCAATGGTATTCTGTGTTGAAACTTCTCTTTCTCTGATGACTGCTCCATCTTACCATTATCTGCCAACCACTTTACTATCTTCTGGAATTCATGATGGTATTGTGAAAAAGATGCTTGCGACGGAGTGCCCTTGCTAAGGAAGTTGGCTATTAGCTTTTTGAGGTTGTTTTGGGTATACCTATCTCTGGACTCAGAACTAGGGTAAAGCTTGAAAATTTCTGCCTTCCATTCCTCATAGGTGTAAGTGCAGGCAGTGGGTTCAGGTTCATCGTGAGTAGCTGTGGGAGTGAATTTGCCTTCATATTCTTTAACACTCATCCACGTTTCTCTGGTATTGTAGGTCAAGTAACAGACAGCATAATCTTTCTTTTGGCAATCATCATTAACTCAGCAGTCTCAAAAGAGGTACTCCAATTCTTGAAAGTACTGCGCCAACTCATGCACTTTTTCTTCATCCCATTTTAGCATGGTATAGTGCCCTCATGTTGGCATGAGTCAAGTGTTATCCTCCATAGTGCAGGGAGGTTCAATTGGAGTATTAGATACAGTCGGGATTAATTTGGCTATGATGGAAACTGGTGGTTGGTCAGAAGAATGTAGTTGTGTAGGTACTGATTGATATTTAGAGCTAAGGGGTGTTAGAGGGCTAAGGCTCCTTGGAAAAATATCTGGTATGTCATCAAGCATTAGTCTCCTAGCGACTGCGTCTAGTTTGTCAGCTAGATTGGCTGGTCTAGGAGATCCTGCAGGTGATGTGAGGTGAATATGGGAAGGTAGAATGATTTAAAAGTGCCAAAAATACTGCCTGTGAGTAGATTCTTTTATGATTTGCTGCTAATGAAACCCTTGTGGTGGGCTCCAAAATGATAGTGTGCTTAGTTGCTTAGATGCATGCTAGTAAGAGAGGTCTATGTGAGCTCTCGTCCAAGACACAAACAACCTATCAAAGAATGTAGGTAGATTGTAGGCTACCTATAAGGAATTGACAACAAATTCAAAGCACAAAATATAAAAGGCAGGTTCTGGCAGGGTCCTAAAGATTCAATCTGCAGGTGACATAGAGATAGCTGTTGGCTAAGTAGGCTAATTAGTTTGTAAAGAAGCTATAGTAGGATTGCTAGATGAGAGGGAATAGTGGTGTTAGAAGTAGGTGTGCCAATGGAAACCTTCAAGGTGCTAAATTTTCTCTCTTCAAAATCTTGGCAATGATCTTGCTGACCAATGTTGCCAACGCTTCTTGCTGACAGTTCTTGGCAATGGACTTGGCAACTGTTATTGCCAACAAGCTTGACGATAGTTGCTGCCATCAATTTTGCTAACTGTTGTGCAACTTGAATAGAAGAGAGGGTACCCTGGATGAGGTGGCGGTGGCAGAGGTGGTGGCAGTAGCTTCACATAGCTTTTGGTATGCAGGTAGATACTCCTTGGTCAGAACTTGCATGGGTGGCTGAGGCAGCAGTGGCAGAAGGAGTGGTAGGGTGGTAGCACTGCCCTGTACCTTCTTAAACTATGCCTCAAAAGGTATGGTGCTCTGCATGTAGGCGCTTAGCATGGGACTTCAAACTATGCCTCAAAAGGCATGTAAAACTGCTGCAATAGTGATGTAGTTGCTTGGCAACAGTTGCCTAGCATGTAGTTTGCCTTGAAAGAGGCAATGTAGACTTAAGAAGCATAGAGACTTGGTAGAAGTGGCACTAGTGATAGCTGCCGACTAACTGCATGAGGGCAATGTAGGATGTAGAGTGTAGGATGTAGGACCATAGTAAGGGTAAATTCCTTATGTAGAGTGCTGTTGTTATTTTTTTACTTTTTGTACATCTTATATACTACTAGAATTGGTAAGCTCTCCTCTTCTCCTACTATCCTAACTATGTACTAATTCTGATGTCATAGGAACATTATTACTGTCAAGTGGAGCCTATGAAGTTATAGGAAACCTCTTTCTAGACAGTTTTTCCCTATGCTACCCTTTTTCCAAGACAGAATGTTCGGGACTACAATGACTGGACACAATTTTTGTGTTTTTAACAAGTCACATGTCATCACATGTTGAGTCACATGACCCATCACATCACAAAAAAAAAAAACAAGAAAATTTTGAAAGAATTGACTATTTGCAATTAGAACCTTTTGAAGCTTATCACTGCCTGAGTTTCATGACTTTCTGAAGGTGTTTGACAAGAAAGTGTCCAAACAACTTCTGCAGCACAAGAAGCATGATCTGGGTATTGAGCTATTGGAAGGGGCAAAGGTTCCACCTCCCAGAAAACTCTACTAAGTGTTGTCACTGGAACTGAAAGCAACTAGCATTTGAGAGGCTGAAGAAGGCATTTGTGAGGGCACCGGTGTTGGTGATGCTGAACATGGAAGTGCTATTTCAGGTAGAGACCAACACATCAGATTTTGCAGTTGGGGCAGTGTTGTCACAGAACGTGGAGGATGGGGAGTGGTGGCCAGTTGCCTTCTTCTTGAAGGTGATGCAACCAGCAGATATGAATTACAATGTCCATGACAAGGAATTGTTGTCAGTTGTGCAGGCGTTGGAGGTGTGGTGACCATGTTTGGAAGGGAACTCATCCTTGATAGAGGTCTTCTCTGACCACTAAAATGTAGAGTACTTCATGATGGCACAAGATTTGAGCAGACAGCGGGAAAGATGGAGCTTGTTCTTGAATAGGTTCACATTTGTGATTCACCATAGGCCAGTACATTTGAGTGCTGGACCAGATGGGCTTTTGAGAAGAGCAGATTATGAAGTGCCACAGGAACAATGTGACAATGCTGGGCAGCAGGTGCTAATGGAGGATCAAGTGGCAAAAAGGGCAGTGGTGGTGCTGATAGAGAGATGTGGGGAGTTGGAGGTGGTAAAGAGGTTGGTGGTGGTGCAGAAGATTGTGGCAGATGGGAACATTAGAGAGAAAGCCCCAAGAGACCCAAAGCTTACACTATTATAGCATTTGGAGAAAGCACCAGCATTGGTTTATTTGTGTTTGAAGGAGTTCAAGGTGGATAATGGTGTAGTGCGATTCAGGGATTTGGTGTATGTTCCAGATGATGATGAGGTGAAGCAGAAAATCCTCCAGCTGTACCATGACTTGATTTCTGCTGGACACCTAGGACAGGCCAACACCTTAGCACTCATTACATGGAATTATTACTAGCCCTGGATGTCTGAATTTGTGCAACTTTATGTGGAGGGCTGTGAAACATGTCAACATATCAAACCCAGACAGCAAAAGCCATTTGGCCTCTTACAGCCACTGGAGGTGCTAGATGGCCCATGGCAGCATGTATCAATTGACTATATTGGGCCATTGCCAGCGTCCTGTGGGTTCAATGCAATTCAGGTGGTGTGCAAGAAGTACACAAAACAAGCACACTTCCTGGGGGCCCATACAATGGATGACATGGTGGCAATGTGTGATGGGTTCATGGAGAGGGTGTGGTGCTTGCATGGGATGCCAAAGAAGGTGGTGTCAGATTGGGGTCTGCAGTTCATGGTGAGATATGTGAAGAGAATGTGGGAGAGACTAGGGATTAAACAGGCATTGTTGACAGCAAACCATCTCCAAATGGATGGTCAGACAGAAAGGATGAACCAAGAGTTGGAAATCTACTTATGAGCATTTGTTGATTATTACCAAGACAATTGGTTTGACTGGCTGCTGTTTGCAGAATTCATGTTCAACAACTGAGTGAACAGCATGATAGGGATGTCTCTGTTCTATGTGGAGTATGTGTATAATCTGACATTCTCCATTGATCTGGTTAACTCACAATCAGTTCTGAAGTTAGATGCTTGATTGGACAGGATATGAGAGGTTCAAGAGGAGTTGAAGGGTTTACTCAAGTTAGCAGCAGAAAGGATGAAGAGATTCCACAATGCTTGGGGTCTGCTTAAAATGAGTGGTGTGAAATAAGAAAGTAGCCTCCAGCATTGAACATCTGCATTGGTTGGAAATACTTGCCATTCCACACCTCAGGTTGATGAAGTGGGTTGGACTGATGAGTTTTCTGCAGACACCTACAGCAAAAGATCCTTGACCCAACACAATCACAACATCACCATTGAGCCAGGTGTTTGTCAGGACAATCCTGACTGGTAGTGATCTCATCAACACATTCACAGCTCAGTAAGCCATTGAGTAGCTGTGGAAGATAGTTGATGAAATCATTGAGATAATCTGCTTGGGTCTGTATAAAGTTGAACAATTGAGATGATTATTCAAAATAAAAACTTACTTTGCCATGTTTCACTGATACATTCAGTCCATCATCTATTATAGGACTGGGAGTACAGTTCAGGTCCCCAAAGTTGTCATCATAGTGAATTGATGAAGGTGGTGCAGAGGCTGGAACTGGGATTGGACCTACTAGTATTGTTCTGTCACAAGTACAGGCAATCCTCTAGAGTTCTGAGTGACACTAGTCCTTTCAACAGCAAAGGAACAACTGGAAAAACCCTCCTTAATCTTGTACTGCCATCATTTCTTTTAGGGTCCTGGCTGTTATAGGGTTACTGTTGGCAAATTATACCTTTCCTTAGTGTGTTTTTAGCCTCATCCACTCTCAAACATCCTTCTGCTCTTCTCTGCCTTCTCCAGTTCTCCTCTACCTAGTTCATTGATGACCCTCACTTCCAGAATATTATTGAGGCCTCCTCTTTGTGGTCCTAGTCCTAGAGCAAACGCACCCACTCCTGATCTATTCCAACTTGAAATGCCTCATGGCCATTGATAGCAGCATCAACCACCAGGCCAATGCAACACAAAACCACTGTGTCCCATGCTCCAAGCTACATGGGTAAGCTGAGTGACTTTGGTTTCACATCCTAGCTAAGAAGCCAGGATGCTCAATGTGGTGTGATCCCCCACCCCATTCATAATTGATGAACTGTCACACCTTCAGATTCCCTGAGAAGCTCCACATCTAGTAGCAACAGAAATGCTGGCATCTACATTTCCTGATGATTGGGACATCCTTGCTATACAGGAACCCTATCTTGACTGCCTGGGCAACACCAAAGCCAATGAGTACTGGAGAGTATTGTACTCATATAAGCATGCTGGAAGCAGCCATACCTGCTCTATAATCTTAATTAACACTAATATCTCTACTAACTCTTACTCACAGCTTACTATCAGCTCCACAGATGTCACAGCCATCTGATTCACTAGTGAATCTGGTCATCTGTCTCTATTTAATATCTACAACAACTGCACTCACAACAATACCATCACAACTCTGTCCTCCTTCCTCTCCTCATTTATTCAGCATGCACATCATAGAGAACAACCACATGCTCTGGATTGGGGACTGTAACTGCCACCACTCCCTCTGGAAACTAATTAGAAACTGCCACCTTTTTAGCTCCAAGAACTGCTCAATATGCTATCAAATCATGATATGAAGTTAGCCCTCCCCCTAAGTATCTCAACACTGCAGACAGCCTCAAACCAATGGACATACCCCAACAACATCTGAAGAAGTGCTTTTGGCATCAACCCTATCATTTCCTGCAATGTGAACACCTCTCCTTTGGCCATCCATAACTGACCACTTACCTATTATCATTAAAGTTAAGCTCTCTATACTGCATTTCTCCACTCTCCCTTCAAAAAAAAATTTCATTCTGTTGACTGGAAGATGTTTGATGATGCTAGCACTTGCAGACCTGTTCATCAGCCCTCCCCATCTAGATAATGGAGGAGTTCAACCATAAGGTTACTGACCTATCAGATATACTATCATCTAGAAAGTCATAGCCCTAGATGACATTGTACTACTCAAGAGGCCCCTGCCCCCACTCCAAACAATGGTGGAACAATGATCTTAAGCATCTCAGATCCTGATATCAACATGTCTACAATCAAGCATTCAAGTTTCACAACATTCCAGACCACCCTACCAAAGCTGTGGCAACTAACTTGTCCCATAAAATGGAGTCAGCTATTCACAAAGTGAAAGAACATTGGAAAAGAATGGCTAGAAAACATCAATTCACACCAGACCTACCTTGCTAGCAAATATGTGGTTGAACAATGGTAGTTTACTGCAATGGCTCAGGCTTCAAGGGTGGTATAGCTGCCTCAGCCATCATGTTTGTTGACAGTAAGGAGGTATCTTCTCTGAGATACTACCTCAGCTAAGCAGCCAAGCACACAGTCTTCAAAGGTGAAATTGTAAGACTCACCTTGGGCCTACACATGCTCTCATCCCTCAATTGCTAATTGCAAGACACCATGATTCTGAGGAGTGATAGCCAGGCCATCATCAGGTTCTTTACCAATAAGATGCCTCACCTGTGCCATCACCTCTTTGATCATGTTCACTCTGCAGTTAATAACATTTACAGAAAGCAGGATAGATTAGCCACCCACAACATCAACACATTGCAAGGAGTTCAAACTGAAAGTGGAAGCCTTGCTCTAGAGGTGTCATTCAATTACAGGTTCAGGTTCACTGGTCCCCAGGCCATATGAACTTTGCACCCAATGAAAGACCTGACAAAATCACAAAAGAGGCCACTCTAAGTACCTTGAGTCTTGCAGCTAACCTTCCCAGATATCTTCATCAAAAGCCTCTTCTGCACAGCATTTCAGCAATCTGCCACACAGATGTAGTTGTCAGGTTCTTTGGAAACAGAGATGGAAGAAGTTGCTCCATTTTCCTCATGTTTGCAGACTTGACCATACTCTCCCCTTTAAGAACTACTTGCACCATATCAAGTTCCTCAATCATAGACACTTAGCCATACTTACTCAGTTGTGCATGGGTCACCTCCTCCTCAACCAACACTTATTTAAAATCCAAAGAGCTGAGTCCTCAGTCTGCCCACACCACTAAGATCTCATGGTTGAAACAGTGCAACACTACCTGCTAGTATGCCCTGACTACAGATATAAGCAACAGGTCCACCTTCTCCACCCTCTTAAGCAGAAAGCTGAGTCCGTCACCCACTTTCTTTCATCATTGCAGTGTTGAAGCATATCCTCAGATACATTGAGGCCATGAAGCAGTTCCTGAACTCTCTAGTCCTTCTTCCTTTCTCTACCCCTGCAATTTTCATCCCTCTAATCCACACCCTACTAGCCTCCACCCATCAATCTCAAGTACTCCAGTTCCCACAGCATTAATGGCCCACTCACATCCACATCACCACATTACCATGCTCTTAAACCTCTTGCACCCTTTGTTCACTCTCTTATACATTTTACTTCTTCTCTAACTACAACACTGGGGCCCATTACTGTACTACCATATATAGCTTTGATTTAGACCATGGCCCAGTCACTCATCCCAGACCTGCCTGCCATGCAGGCTCTCATTGTACCTCATTCACAGACACACATGAGCTCCATCTCAGATTTTACTAAGGGAGTATGGTCTAAATGGCATTGAGAAACCAGCCCACTCTTTCTTTGCATATGTGAGGGGTGGGAACACTATAGCTCTCATAGCAGTAGTAGAACTTGTCTGTAATGCCATGAAAAATGGGCACCAGGTACTTCATGCACAATAAATGAATACAAGATAAATAAATAAATAAATAAAAGAAAATAATAATAAAAAAAAACAAAGGAAATGACAGTTTGTTTTGAGCACTTGCACTTGCAAAGAGAGTTGAAGTTCATGATGTAGTCATGGGAAGATATAGCTGAAAATCATGGCAAGGGACTCAAATGTCCCTGAGTCATTAAGCCTCAGACCACAGGCCATTGCCACAAGGCCATCTGAATGCCACAATCACATGTACATCAGAAGTTTGTAGCACAAAAAGTGTGCAATGGACCAAGCAGCAGAAGCCAAATGAAAGAATGCTGTAAGCAACAGAAAGCAAACCAAGCAGTGGAGGATAGATGCAAGTGACATAGAGAACAATCTGTCTGGCAGATATTGAGGCCTGCCTGCTCATTAGATATTGATCTGTCAGATTGACTAACTGCTCAATGGATGTTGGTTGATGAATATGTACAAGATATGAGCCATTTAAAATAAAAAGTGATTGATCAGTGAAATCATGTGAATGTTTGACCCAATGTGAATGGAAGAGAAATATAAAATTTATTTAAAAAATGTCTTGATTGATGATGGCTGATGCAGTACATATGGTTCATCAACTACCAGAACCAAATTTTCACCAAAAAAGAAAAGGACTGAGCCAATATTCACTGTCAAAGAAAGACCAATTTTTTAACAATACAAGGAAATGTACAGGTGAGAGCCAAATCCTCATGCTAGGACTGCCATATTAAAGGATAAGATTTTAACAGATATTTTCAATTATTAGGCCAGCAAAGGAATGGCACTAAAAACCAGAGAGAAGTGGGTGAAAAGAATAAAAGTACATGCCAAGACACACCCTAAAGCTTATTTTTAATTGTTACATCAAAAATTGTTGATGCCCTTATCACCAATATAAAAGCCACAAGGCATGATTGCTTCAAGTTTAAGTCTCTCTTTGTGATGGGGTCTGGCAGACAATGTTAAACAAAATGAATGAGGAGTTGGAAACTCTCTTATGTGTTGAGGAGGCATTTTAACAATACAATGTGGCTGTCCAAAATGTCAACAATCATCTAATTCTGCAAAACAAAAACTGCTTATAGAGGATGGACACTGAGTGAAGCAAACAAAGGAATCTAATGGATACTCAGTGCAAGTTTGTAGCAGCTTCTTCTGATCCATTGTCTGTTCTGTTGTCCATCATCTGTGCTAATTGATGTTCTTAGAAAGGCATGGAAGCTGGGTTTAAAGCAAGTTAATGATGTGGATATGCTTCATTACAAGAAAATGAGTATGTTGAGTTGGACTATTGTCAGTTGGGTTGCAGAAGAAGGCATGAATATTAGGATGTATGTGATTACTTCATTCCTATTCAGTGGCTTTGATAACAAAATTGTGCTGGAATCATAGCCATGGCAATATGTCATATTTTACATGGACAAATTGTTCCACATTTCAGAATACCTTCTCTGAGCTTGTCAGTGACTTCAGCAAGAAAATGATGGATTACATGTCAGCTCCTGGCACATGTATACCAACAGATATCCCATCACTGCAGACCACTTCATCTGTCATCACATGATTTTAGAGCAGGATAATGATGGATATTCTGTCCTCCCAGCAGACCCACCTGCCACCATAGTTCAAAATCATCAGAAATTAGAGCTGCTGGTCTGGGACTATGAATTCACTCCATACAACATAGTGAGATTGAATCAGGGAGACTTTATAGCTTCAAGATACTTACCTGAAGATCTGGCATTCAAGGACCTCCACAATCCTGGTTGACCTGACTTGTCATGATCATTGAAATTCTCAAGATATCACCAAAATCATGATGGATCCAGTGACACAATCTACTGGACAGTTTATTTAAACAAGGACAAGGAGCAGATGCCAGCTGAGTATGAAACATAGGCTGATTTTGACAAAAAGGCAGCAACAGCTGCCAGTGAGCATTGATTTCTTTACCATTCTGCTATGAATACACCATCACATGAGCCATCCTCATTTCATTGTCCTCCATTCCAATCCACTGGTATTGAAGTGGTTGATGAGGCCACTCTCCAATTCTTGCACCAAGTGGGATGGAATTATCTGGTCCCTCCAATCAATGGCCCTTGTTATGCAATTTCTGCACATATACTGCAAATGCTTCACTCACAAGAATCAACTTTCCAATGGAACATCACATTGGCCACAGCAGCAGAGGAGGTGCAAGGCACACAATGACATGCTGCCTATAATTGTAAAGCAGCCTCATAAGTCTCAGGCAGAGATGTTGCAGGAAGATGGAGCCCAATATGTCAGGGGCTCTTCAACTCCAACATGCAGCAGTAGCCACCAAAAAGCACTGAATTAATTTTCAGGTCAATCTGCCCATTGTTGTTGAGATGGATCTGAGATTTGATTTTATGCCATCTATAGAGCAGATCAGATTCACTCTGCAATAAGTGGATTTATCCATTTCCTACTTGAATGTTACTTAAATCTTACATCACACAGTAGACATGTTCAAATATATACTATTTTGAGAGGATTGAGGAAGCAGATTTGAGAGGTATCAAAGGGGAGATTGTCAGTTGGTTTTGGATTGACTCTACAATGTCCTTCAGAGCCTTGATGTCATCCTGTAAACATTGAGCCTCTTGCTGAATCCACATCTGTGTCTTTTGCAGGCCCTTAAATATGACTGACACTGGCACTAAGATTGTTGAGTTGACATGTTCATGGAGATTTTTGATATTCACTTTATAGCTATAGAACATCCCCTTGATCTGCTCAATCTGCTCCTCCTCTGTCTGTATCAGAGAATCCATGAGTTCATCCCCTAGTGAACTCATCCCATCCTCAATATTTGCCAGCTATGTGCCCAGCCCATTTATCACACCATCCACAATTTCATCAACAGCCATTGGTGGTGAGACCAGATCCACTGGCCAGATCAATGTGCATTTGTGTGTTGTATGCCTATAGTTGTTTTTGATGGTCTAGCTATCAGAGCTGCTGGAAGATCTTTTCCATTCACTGTCAGTTTTCTATTGAACATGCACAGAAAATGACTTACCATCATCTGAGTCAACAAACTCAATTGGCTTCTGCTTCCTCATTGTCTTTGCTGTTGCTTCAACTGCCTTTGCTTTCTTCTTCCCCTTCTTCACCTCCCTTGCTGCCTTGGCATTGGCTGTATAAGTGCATGGCTGCTCTCACATGAGCTGGCAAGGGTTGCAAGTCATTTTCTCCTTCATCAAGATGCATTGCAAATCTTTCTCTGTACAGTATTCACAAGGCAGGTCCAGATGTTTTCAGGTACACTGAGGTGCTGTCTTCTTGTACTTGCTCAGTAGCATTTGGGGTGTTATAGCCCCCTGCATTGTGATGTTTTCTCCTCTTCATCCTCCTCATCATTACCATCCTTTGGTAGAGAGGTGTGAGCAACAACCTTCCTGACAAACCACAAAACTGGATGATCTAGATTGGAGACTGAATTCATCCCTCCCACTAGATCTATATCCTTCACCAAATTTGACCCTCTTACTCTCATTGTGCTCTTTAAAATTCCCACAGCTTTCCTCCCCTTATCCTTGCCCTTCTCTATCCACTTCAGAGCCTCTACTTTTAGCTGGAGAGCAATTACTGTCATGTCCTCACTGTCAATCTTCAGGATTAGTGGAATTTGCATTGTTCAGGAAGCTGCAGCATGTGTTGAGAAGGGCCTCATCACCTGTGATCTTGGAGATTGTTTTCCACATCTTTACCTATATAATCACATAAGTCACATGACACCACTTTTTTGTTTTACAAAATTGTGCTTACCAGGTCCTGCTTTCTGTTCTGCAACACAGTGATATCACCACAGAGAGCATTGGTGAGGACATAGACTTTGGTTTGGATCAGTGTTTGATGTAGATCTGTTAATGACATCATTGTATATTGGCAGAGATGGGTTTCAGTGAATGGCATTGTGTTGAGTTATGCTGTGTGTTGATAGCAGCTAGCAGAAGGAGACTTTAAAAAATCATTCACACAAAATTTAAAATTGATTGGTTTTTAATTTTAGTCAACATTGATTACTAATGTGTAGTCACTACAAGCAGATAGTGGAAGCTGAGCAATGAAAGGGGGTGGCCAGTATTCATTAGTAATATTTGTTAGGTTCATGATAAGGAGATGCTCACCACTATTTTGTCCTTTGGGGAGTGGCAGCATTTTCTTAAAGGTACACAATGTGAGCTTGAAGTTTAGACCAATCATAAGAACCTCCAATACTTTCAGATGGCAAAGAAGCTCAATCATCATTAAGCTTGGTTTTCCTTGTACCTGGCCATAATCACATTAGCATAGTCACTTTATATTGCCTGTCACTTCTAGTTTAGCATACTTTTATACAGTGCAAGTATTCATATATTAAATTAAAAAAGCCACTATTAACCACAGTGGCTAAGATATCAAATCTGAATGCATATTTAGTTGTAAGAATCTTTAACATAATCTAAAATATATATTAAGTTTTAAAGATGAGCATGATGTAATAATTCATTGATTCTGCCACACTGCATGTGTATTCAGTCACTTGTCAAAACTCATGACATTCAGCCTGAATGAAGCAATTCCACAAACAGAATAAATCTATTATTCTTGATTTAGATCTCACTCTTCTCAAAAATCTTCAAACCAATTGCTAAATACTATATTAGTTCAAGATGTCATGTTTGAGAGGGAAAATTTTCCCTCAGTTTTGTGATCATTATCATCTGATACAGCCTTGATACAATATTCACTCTTCATCACTTTGATTTAGCATCTACTCTTTCAACCTTTATATCAGAAGAAAATCCAGTAGACCTTACTTAAAGTATTGTTTATCCTGTCCAAACAGTGTACTACATTACATCTACTCATCTCCATTGTTGCTGCTTCACTATGTCACTCACATTGCATATTCTTGTTATCAAGATTTTCACAAAACTAGTTAAAGTCTTTCCTGATGAGTTTTATTTGTAAAAGTTTAATGTGAATGACTTATACCTGACAGAACTTAATGTTCTGTTGGTTATGCCAACTGTTTGACATCTGACATGTGGCATTTTCTCAGTGACACTGGCTCTTTAGCTTCTTATATATATATATAAGTATGAGGACCCAGGGATAGTGCATCCAAGCCCATTCGCCTCTGCAATGTACTTCTTTCCTGCTCTCTTTTCTAGTGCTGCCTTTATTGTTCCAATATCTGCTATGTCTAGCTCTCTGATTGATGTTACTAAATATGCTGGTAAAACAAATGGTGGATACATTGTGGTGTTCAAATCTTACAATGCTACACAATCATTTTGCAATGAAAGCAAAATGGTGACAGACTGTTATGAGATCATTAATGCCTGTGCTGGTATGTTCTACTATTTTGTTTTTTTAGTTCAACATTTTTATCTATCTATTCTTCAAAATGTAGGGAAATTCACTGACCAGTGTATTCAAGAGTTACGAGCTAATCCTGATGTTGAAGGAATCTATGAGGATGGTATTGGCCATCTAAATTCTGCTCCTGAATGGCCAAAACCAGCAATTCAGTTTGTTTGTTTTTTGTTTATAACTGACTGATAGTAAATACATCAACATTAGAACTAATGCTACATGGGGACTTGCACGTATGAGCTCTAAAGCTAAGCTTAAATTCACAAATACTACGTATGCACTGATAATATTCAGATTGTTAGATCAACTAACAATGTGATTTCTAGATCAACTGATTTCAAATTTTATTATGATCCCAGAGCAGGTCAAGCATCTGATATATATATTATTGGTGTGTTTTCAATAAAAATTATAAAATTTCATTTTTTTAATTTTTTTTTTTTAGATTCAGGTAAGACTTTATTTTAATAATGAATCACTGTTTTTATACAAGAATTTAAAAAGGTGTTTATGTTGAGCATGTAAGTGCCTATAATTGACCACTTCTCTTGTTTTCACTTAGTATTACTTTAGGCTGACTTTGGTGGACGTGCAAGATGGGGACCTACATTTTATGGAATACCTAATGTAGATAATAATGGTCATGGAACATTTTGTGCGTAAGTTGTTGAGTTTTCAACTGACTATCTTAGCTTGAATTGCAAAAAAAGTGGACTTGCAGCTGGTGCTACATATGGTGTTGCAAAAAAAGCCAATATTATTGCAGTCAAAGTAACAGAGGGTACTGGGTAAGATCTTAATATCTTTGTGGTTTTTTTTTGCTATTTACAGCTTGTAACTCTCTTTTTATGATAGTACAGGTTCAGCTTCTGCTGTGTAAGTAAACTTGAAAGTTTTTTTACATAACTGATCATTTTATTTGTAATTCAGGCTTAATGCATTCAACTATGTTCGTGACCAAGCCCTGCACTCAAGTCGCCCCTCTGTTGTTTCCATTTCAATTGGGTTTACAGCATTCAAGCCCCTTGATGATGCTGTTAACAAAGTACACTTCTTTGCTCTTCTATAATCATTACATCCAAAGTAGAAGGCTCATTAATAACAATTTCAGCTAGCAGATTATAAGATTCCTGTTGTTGTAAGTAGTGACTTTATTTTTTGTAACAATTTTCACCTCATCTCCTAAACAATTAGGCTTCAGCAGGCAATGAGGGAGAAGAAGCAAGCCTTCATTCTCCTGGTCGTGCTTACAATGCAATCACTATTGCTGCATCTGACATCTTTGATCAAAGAACTATAAAGACAAATTATGGGCCAGCTGTTTATATGTTTGCTCCAGGCAGAAAGATCACTAGTACTTACATTGGAAATAAACATGTGAGTCTAATTGACAGAATTTTTTCAATTCAAGCTCATTGATTGTTTTAAAAACTGCTCAGGCAATTACAATTAAATCTGGCACATCTGCAGTATGTATATTCTCTATTCAACAAAAACTATTAATGCAAATATTAGTTATTACTATACAGTCTGCTCCTTATGTTGCAGGCATTGTTGCTAGTTTTCAGATATATGGAAAATTGCCTATAGAGCGGATCAAATATGCTTTGCATAATGTGTCTCTTTTAGGAGTTCTGGAGTTTGTTCGTAAGGTCATCATCTATTATATATGTCATATAAGCTAATCAGAGTAAAGCATTTATGACCCCAAACAGACTTGCACAGAATGGGTTTTCACAGACTGAGGAGCAGAAGTATTTTAGCTTTGACCAACCTTAAAGATTAATTAAACATTTTACCATCAATAATTTATACTGATGGCATTGATATAAAAAATTGATGGTGTTGGAAAGAGTGATAATCTTAAGTTATACAATGTAAATCTATATAAAATACAACAACATGTATGAACATCTATCTGCTTGCTGACTAAACTTGGACAAAATTTATTAGCTTATATAATATTATATAAAGGGCTGGCTGTAAAATTTTGGCATTTTTTATGTATTATTATGCATCATAAGCTGCAATTCCATGCCTTCAGCATAGATCTGCAGCTCATTGAGGTCTTAGATATATGATGACAATGTTCAATCCAGCCTCACTCAGTTCAATTGTGGCCTTGCTTTTATGATGACATTTTTTAAATCCAGCCACAACCTCACTTCATTTGGTTGTGGCCTTATTTGTATGATGATAATTTTTAATCTGGCCACAACCTCACTTTGTTCAGTTGTGGCCTTGCTTTTATGATGACAATGTCTAATTCAGTGAGGTTGTGGCCTTGGTTATATAATGATGACAATGCATAAATCCAGCTCTTAAACTATTTTCTCAAATTCTTTTTAAAGAGTGCTTACTATTTTTTTCCCATTTTCAAATGCTTGAAAAGAGCCAACTTACCCTAAAAGAAACATTTCTGGCTCAGCTTTAGATCAGTTCTTACTCAGTCATCAATTTCCAGAAGTTGTGCCATTCTTTATAGATGAGCTGCAATCCCATGCCTTCAGCATGGATCCACAGCTCATTGAGAGCTTTGCCCCCCTCCACCAACACAATGTTCAATCCAGCCCTAACCTCACCTTCATTCAGTTGGGGCCTCAGATATGTGATGACAATGTTTAATCTGGCCATAACCTCACTACATGTGGTTGTGGCATTGCTTTTATGATGACAATGTTTAAATCTGGCCACAACCTTACCTTGTTCAGTTGTGTCCTTGCTTTTATGATGGCAATGCTTAATCTGGCCACAACTCAACAAAGTATTGAGTTGTGGCCTTGCTTTCATGATGACAATACAATTGTCATTACAGATCATGGTTGCAGCAAGTTTCACTGTTTCTCCAGGACCCAGGTTTTTTTCAGCATCAATATTCAATAACCAAGCTGCATGAGCAATATTATTGGTGTTTTGATCCAGTCTCATGTTTTGGACCAAGTAGTGGACTCTGATGTGCTTCCAAAGTCTTCCACTTTTCAATGAAGGAGGAATCAATTGCTGTCTGAGTCCATGTTGGATAACTGGAAGAGTTTGTTGGGAATCCTCTCCAAGAACCACAGTAACTCCACCAAAGACAACATCTTTATCTAGGACATCTCTAAAAGAGTTGAGCCAAATGAGTTCCTCTCTTGATATTGGCAATGGATGTATCTAGAGCAGGAATGGGAATCTTGAACCTGGAATGAGCAGTTCTGCCACCCTCCAGTAGTAATGCAGCAATCCCAGATGATGCTACACACAATGCAACATCCCTGTTGGCATGTAGAGCAGCAGGTAAAGTATTGCAGACAAAGGTTTTGCCACATCTTCCAGCACTGTGAATAAATATCATCTTGCCCAGATTGTTGTCTACAGAGTACATAACAGCATTGAACTTGGCCTTGTTTTCATCAACCCTCCTTTAACATTATAATCCGTCTCTTCCTGGAAAAGTCTGTTGGGATAAGTCTCCATGTGAGTGAGAATACTGAGTGATAATACAAGGAATCAATCAAGCAGAAGGGCAGGAGGGCAAACAAAGGTACAAAGGAACAAGGATGGGGATGAGAGAGTTTGAAGGGAGCAAAATGCACTACATACCAATTATTCTACTTTGATGCTTTTCTTAGAGATGCTTCTTGATCTTGAACCACTATCATCCTTTTCAAGGTCCTGGTAGATTTTAGATTCTAGTTAGCATATAGAACTTCTTTTTAGTGTGTTATGTTCATGGCCTTCTCTGCCTCCAAGCACTATTGAATACTCACCATTTACTTTCTCCTCTGCTCTTCACCTGACCCTATGATGACTTCAACTACCAGGTTGTTGTTCAGGCCTCCCCCCAATGGTTCCAGCCCTAGTTGGACCCCAGAACACTTGTGCCCTCTCCTAGCTCATTTTGACTTGAAAATGCTGATGGCAGTCAACAGCAGACCAATCAGATCACTTGGTGATGCCTACAAATGGCTGAAGCTGAGAAGCTGGATACTGGCTGCAGATTTGGGAGTTTGCTTGGGCAGAGCAGTGATCTATGTCAGTGGATTGTCAGTAGAAAATAGGGCATGTAGTTCTTAGGAAGTCAGGTGTCAAGTTCAGCACACCACCTCATGAATGCAGGGCAGCTGCAGTCTGAACTCATGATACACATCTGTGTTTCACGGCCTTGCAGATGGCAGTAGTGTGCTCCTTGCTGGTGTAGGTTGCACAGCAGCCATTGTCCCTGCAGTCCCTACAGATGTGACCATACCTTGGAAGTTTCTGCAGCACAGGAGTTCCCAGATGTCCTTGCAGATCAGAACTTGTTGGCCTCCAATGAAGATTTGTCTTTTGACCAGGGTGTTGGCAGTATTAGCATTGTTGCAGGATATCTTGAGGGAGGCAACAGATTGCTTGGGTGATCATAGGTCAGCATTTAAGCCAGAGGGCAGAGGTAATGGTGTCTGATTTCAGGCCATTCTCAAGCTCAATAGTGTGCAAGCAGTCTTGATTGCTAAGGTCAAAGAATCCTAGGCACAGGGTGAAGTGAGCAATAAAATTGCAGGTCTTGTCAATGATGGCCATGTTGTTGCCAAAAAGCCAGGTGAAGAGAACCTGGTCAGAGGCCATGTTTTGGCAGAATCCAAGGGTAGAATTAGCAATGTCAAATTTGGCAAGGTATGCACTGCTGCTGAGGGCTTTCAATTCTATCACATGAGTACATTGGGTGACAACATCAATCTCTCTGCCCTCTACTTTGCAGATTGTTATGGTCCTCTTGTCTAGTCACTTCTGGAGTCTGTTGAGGTTGTCTTGAAGTTTTAAGGATCCAGTTGCAGTGAGATCCTTGGGAGCCTCATTGTTGCTGGTGAACCAGATGAGCATGGTGCAGATGTCACAAAGGACATGTTGCTGGACTTGAGAGATATTCTCTGGAGATAAGCCATGAGCAGTCAGGCCCACAGGGTTGTTGGTTGGTACTGTGATCCTAAGGGTGGCTTTGGTGATTGTTGCCCAAGTAGGCAGGGTGGTGGATGTGAGCATGGGAGGGGAGCTTGCAAGGTTGGATGCTATAGCACCCAGTGAGATTGATACACCCTCAAGGGTATCAGATGTGGCTTTGAGTACAAGAGTGGTCTCAGCATGCTTGACATTGTTGGCAATGAGGTACTTGGCTATGGAGCCAAGTTTCTCTGCTATTTCTTTGAGGCAACCAAGGACCTTAACCACAATGGCTTCAGCCAAGATGTCCAAGATGTAATCTGTAACATTGGTGTCCAAAAGAAATGCTATTGCTAATGCCACATTTTTCAGCTCTGAGGTCTTGGTCATAAGCATAGCTGTCATGAGAATGTTGAAGAGCTTGGTGCAGTTGTATAGGTCTGCCTTGGAACTCACATGCCTGCTGGTGACCACCTAGCTCTTCCCCTCACTGATCTTACCAGCACTGCAGACCTCAACCACCTGCCTCCAACCATCTATGCAGAAAATGTCAGCCAGCTCTGAGCCAGATGAGGAACCTTGGTGACTTTGGTTTTACTTCCCAATCAGGGAGCCAGAGGAACAAGCAAAGCAACATTCCTTCCTTTCCCACCAACTGATGAACCATTGTTCCTTTCCAAGCTCTTAGTAAACTATGCATCTGGCATCAAAACACCTGCAAATCAAACACTGCATAAGCGGAGGTCTTGGCCATGGCCAGCCCTGAGGACTTCCTTTACTATGTGAGCAATATGAAAGTGAACAGATACTGGAGAGTCATTTACCTGTCAAACCACTGATGTGATGGAAGCTTCCACACATGTTCTATAATATTAGTCAATACTAACATATTCACAGATTCATACTCCCAGCTGACCATTGCTTCCATGACATCACAGCCATCCAATTCACAGGCAAATTTGGGCACTGTTTGCTCTTCAACATCGACAATGATTGTACCCACAATGAGGTCCTTCTTTTGCTTTCTTCTTTTCTTTCTACCTCCCTTCATGAGGCTCATCCTGCAACATCTGACCATATTCTGTGGCCGGGGGACTTCAACCATCACCTCTACACCACTCAGGAGTTCATCCAGCCTCTGCTGAACCTCCTGTCTGACTATAACATGGACTTGACACTCTTTTCAGAAATACCAACATTGCAATGAACTGCAGACTGGTGTACCAAACAAGACAACATCTGGATCACACACCCTGAGGTAGACTCCATTATCTTCTGTGACATTGATGCATCTTTGAGGCCATTCCCAATGGACCACCTTCCTATCATCACTAAGATTGAGCTCTCCATTCTCCATTCATCTGTCCCCTCCTCTAGAGACTTCTAATCTGTTGATTTGGATGTGTTTGAGGAGGCTCTGACAGAGCAACTAAACTCTCACTCCCCTGCTGTACATATCACATCAGCAGATAAATTCAACTATAAAGTCACTGACCTCTCCTCCATTATTCAAGAGATTATAGCCACAGACGGCATTGTACCCCTCTGCAAACTATGCCCACACATCAAGCAATGGTGAAACAATGATCTTCAAAAGCTCAAGGCCCAGAGACAACATGCATGTGATTAGGCTTCTAAGTTC
Source organism: Termitomyces sp. Mi166#008 (assembly GCA_018857285.1). Lineage (NCBI taxonomy): Eukaryota > Fungi > Basidiomycota > Agaricomycetes > Agaricales > Lyophyllaceae > Termitomyces > Termitomyces sp. Mi166#008. The sequence continues at coordinate 18,134 of JABAKA010016104.1, read as the reverse complement.
CATGACATCCCTAATCACCCATCCAAAGCTGAGACCTCCCACTTCTCTTGCATGATGGAATTAGCGATTCACCTGGCCAAGGAAACTCACTAGAGAGGGATTGGCTTGAATCCATCAATGCCTGGCAAATATACCTTGCCAACAAATATGTAGTCAACAAACTCTCAGACTTCTTATACAACAGAGTGCCAGACCTCAAGACCAAGATCAACAGTGTTCCATGCATAGTATCTGCCAATGCCAAGAAGGCAGATACTCTAGCTGAGTCTTTCTTTCCTCCTTCTCTCTTCCTCTCCATTCCACAAACAGTTTATCTCTGTCCCCTATCAGATTCACCTCACTTCTTGAGAGACTGTATTGCTGCAGCAATAAGTGGACTCCCACTGCTCAAGGTGGCAGGCCTGGATGGTATTTACAATATTGTCCTGAAACTCTGCTTGGAGACTCTTTGACCATTTTTACTTCATCTACTGAGAAGTGTCAGAAGTGGATGTGTATCATTCAAGCTGGCTAGAGTCCACAACTTTTATCCTCTGTAAACCAGGCAAGCCTGCCTATAACATTGCCAAGGCCTACAGGCCCATTGGCCTACTCAACATTATTGGAAAACTTCTTTCCACCTTAATCACAGCTGACCTCTCTCATATTGCTGAGAAGCATAGGATGTTTCCTGCCAGCCAATTTAGCAGCCACCCAGGGTGAAACACTACTGATGCCTCACATCTGGTGGTCTCAAGGATCAAGGATGCCTGACAAACAAGTAAGGTGGCCACCACCCTGCTCTGTGATGTCCAGGAAGCCTTACCTCAACACAATCAAAGACTGTCCCTTACACAATATGAAGGAACACAGAGTGTCCTCAGCTTACATCTGCCTTGCTGATTGAATGCTCTTAAAAAGGTGCACCTGCCTAAAGTTTGATGACTTTCTCTCTAGCTGGATTGATATTTCCAATGGCATCTAAGGTTGTCCTCTCTTAATGCTTCTACTTCTTCTACAAATGCCTTCCTTTTTAGAACAGTGGTGGTCTTCAACAAATTGGAACTTGTGTCTGGTGTTGTTAATGACATTATGTTCCTGGCAGTAGCTACACACTGAAGGTGGATTCCATTGGTCCATTGATTACTACTCCCCATTTGGACTGATTAAATTAGCCCTTATGTACTTTTCTAGATCTCATTATGACACACCTCCACCAAACCTCACACTGCATCATATAAACCATGATGGCTTCATCACTGTTCAAATGATCAACACTGTCAAGTCCTATAAGTACTTGGGACTCATCAATGACTTCAGGCTCAGATGGACAGCCCATGTACAGAAAGTCATTGCCAATGCTGCCTGATGGTCCCACCAGGTCACAAGGTTATCACATGTCTCAGGTAGCATGCCTCTGCACTGAATCTGCCAACTATACAACACAGTTGCAGTTCTAGCCTTTACTTACACTGCAGATGTCTGGTACATTGGAGTCAGTAGCAGTGCTGCAGAACAGAGGAAGATGGGATCAGTGGCAGCTACTAGAAAGCTCTCATCAGCTCAGAGGAGGGCTGCCAGAACCATCACTGGTGTGCTGAGCACCATTGCTTGTGATATTACTGAAGTACATGCCAACCTGCTTCCAGTTGACCTTCTGTTCTGGAAGGTGCTCATAAGAGCAGTGGTGCACCTATCCTCACTCCCCTCCTCTCACCTCCTGCACAAACCTGTCTGCTCAGCAGCCAGGCACTGTGTGAAGAGGCATTCATTGTTCACCTTTACATAACTTATTTTCCTTTATAGATATTAACCTTATTGACAGTTCTCCTCACTTATGCCACCTGAGCTACCAGCCATCCTTCACTACATACAATCCTTGAAATATCATCTCAGCTCAGCTTCTGAGCACACAGTCTATGAAGATGAGGTTGTAGGTCCCATTCTGGGCCTCCACATGCTGTCATTACTCAATTATCACCTCTGTGGCCTCACAATCATTATTAGTGACAGCCAGGCTGCCATCAAAGCCCTCAACAATCAATGACTGTACCCTGCTCACTACCCACTATGCTGCTGAGGCTCTACACAAGAAACAGAACCACCTCCTTCATGCAGCCTAGCACTGTGCCATGCATGGCATGGATAAGACTCGTGAACCCTGAACATGAAAGGTCATCAAGCTCTAGGTCCACTAGTTACTAGGACTCCTCAAAGCACAAGCATACACACAGCCCATCATTATTCCAATCATACTTAACACAATTAATTTACCTTAGGCTTTTCTATTAATGGCATCTAGCCTTACACTCACCATTCACTAACCCTCCCCTTTAGCTGAGCTGGTCAGGATTGTGGCTCTTTTGCTCATCCCCACAACTGCTTGCCATCATGAGCTCTCATCTGTACTTGCCCAACCCACCTACACTGTGCTTAGCCACCTAGTTCAGGACTAACATGGTCTAAATAGCATTGGAAAGTGCCAGCCTACTCTTTCTCTGCATACACAGAGGAGTGTGAAATTCTGTAGTCCTCATAGAATTAGTATCCATCAATTGTTCTATGCAGCATAGGCACTGAGCACCTCATGAACATAATAATGAATTTAAAAAATAAAATAAAATAAAAAATGCTTTTCTTATCCTTCACTCAAATTCACCTCATTTTTCATTCTGAATCATATGGGTATATAGGGAGAAAAGAAAGCAATGCAGAGGGTCACTGTCGTTGTGTATAAGAAGTTGACCAATGTTAGAAAATGCAAAGAAAGCCTGTAAATTGACCATATTATTATAATTCAGATGCATAAAGCTACATAAAGGGAGGTTATGTAGAACTTACCTTCTCAAGTCTGAAAGTGTTTGATGACAGAGGACATGCTCAATATTGTACAATGGCAGAGAAAAGTAATCAACATGTCACACATTTCAAAGCATGGAAGTTGATCAAATTGATGGTGTAGGTAACACAGGCACCTATAATATGATGGTGAAGAGGTTGGTCTAGCTTTGTCTAGATCAGTCCATATGTTGAGAGGCCTTGAGGAGTTTGGGAGGTCTGGAAATACAACAGTTGAGGTCAAGGTTCAGTCAAACAGTATCAGAGAACCTGTGATGTGGTATTTTTGAAAAAGAAGTACAAACCTCTCAAGAGGTACATGTCTTAGAGAACTTTTGTTCAACACAAATAACTCCTTCAAAGTCTCATAAAGAAGCACAAAGTGTCCTGCCTTAGGTGGTGGAGGTTTGTTCTTGCTATGACATGCCATACTCCATCCTGAGTGATGTTTCCCTCTTTGCCCTCGTCCCAAACAGAGTATTTTGCTCAAATTCTGGCCACATGTTACTAACATGTTGTGTTTAATCTTGTGATAAACAGACTGCATTTTTGGCCATCATAATGCTTATCACACTTGTAAGTGGATTGCCAAGTGAAACTCACTTCTTCTTTGTTATGTCAGGTAATCAGTCTAAAGCACTTGAATAGCACTCATTATACATACCAGGCTCCTCATGGTTGAGCTCATCATCACTCTCAATGACTATTAAATGTTTGTGCTCAAATGCCCCTGCATTAGATGTCAAGTCTTGCTTGTCACCTATCTCACCAGTATAACAATCAATCTATCAATTCAAATAGCCCAGCAGAATGAATGCTTGCCAGGTTCTTGACTGCCTCAGTCTTCACTGGCAACAGCAGTAGTGTTGGATAAGTCATGATCTCCATTGCTTTTCAAAGCGGCATCCATTGTTCATGGTATGCATCAACTGCTTTACATTGAAAAGAAAGCTTTGGCTGCTTGAGGTTATTTTCATCTGTCAGCTTGGCAGTTGGCAAAGTGCAGTTCACTGTGATCATGTCATAAAAAGCTGATGGAAGAGAACTAATGGCTCACATGAGGTGTTTCAGTTCAGAGACAAGCCACTGAAGTTTTATTTTAACAAGATCCAAGGAGAAACCATCTGCCCAATTAACTTTGAACAGGTATGAGCAAGCAAGTCCTAAATCAAGCTTCCCTTTGTGTACATACTCCAGACATCCACTAGTATCACTGGCTGATGGCCTGAAGCCAGGCCTGGCACATCACTAAGTATACAGACAGCATCACAACTGTCCATTTCAACCACTGCACATACCATGGTGTGACTGTCAGCTCATATGTGGGTTCTTATATACCAGTATTGGTTATCATTCTCTGAGCTTATGCTTGAAGGCACCCCAGACCTTGGCTTCTGAGTCAGCTTCTGATTTCTCTGTCCTCAGTATGTCAATATCTATCTAGACTCTCATCACGCAGTCAGCCTGTACAATCCTACTGTGCTTTTTCATATGACTCACATTGTGGGAAGCCACTATTCCTTCCTTGTGACCATTGTTCCTATTGTCAGGTCCCCAAATGGACAAGGTCAATTGATCCAAATTCTATCAACATCTCTGCTCTTTCATTGCTGGAGATCTGGATTATACATTCCTTGATCCATCATTACTAGTAGCACGGTGTGATCTTGACAGGAAGCTATGCATGCCATTTGAGCCATTGCGGTGACACTAAGTCATACTAAACTATCCATTGGGAGAGGAAAGCTCATGAAGCACCTGTCTAGCCACCTACAGCCCCTTCTGATCGACTCTTACAAGGCATCACCTCATCAATCATTTGATGTATACCTAGTCATCTTCTAGCCACCTCTTCAACTTCCATTGGATCTGAGCAGTGCTTCAACTTCAGAAGTTTTCCCAACTTTACCACCTTGGTCCTGGATCCATGCCCTAACCTTTATATGGCTTAAAATGGGCATACAAGGATGAGGGTCTTTATCAAAAGACCCCTGGACCCTGCAACAGCATCATCTATCACTCTCGAAGTCATGATTACATACAGACTGGGCTCAATTCACCATGGTCAGGTGACCACTCACTCTGGTATATTGCTATCCTCCAGGATACCTCTACTCTTGTCTGTACACCCCTTGATCTCCACGATTGTGTCTTGCTTTCAATCCCAACTTACGACTTCCTCATTGCCTATACCCATACTGCTTAGAGACATGTTCTTATTGCTACCCAGTACTGTTCTCTCCTGCTTCAATGCCATGCACTCCTCTCCCCCAGAAAAGTCCCCTATTGTCCCCACCACAATGTAAACAATTGCCACCATGGTATCCTCCAGGTACTTGGTACTGTCCTTCCATCTGTACCCCCCAACACAGGAGACCTGGATCTCTTCCAGCACCTTGATCAACCCCTGGATTGATGCCCACTGTCCTCATGCTGACTTCGTCCTTGACCTCTCCTTATTGCCCTATGTACCATGCATATACGGGCAACTGGACAATCTGCCAGCATACGCCGAACCCACAACTCATCCGCCCAGAACTCACCATACAGATCGTCATTGATGCAATCCTGCAATGGCGGTGCGATGTCCCGTGCGCTTCCATGGTTGTCAGCCCTATCACGCTTTGAGACGTGCTTGAGAGCTTATATGATCATCTTCATCAGCCTATTTCTCAGTCTGATTGGGATACATTGGGGGCTGCAAGGCAGCATGCAGCGAACGCGGCATTTATGAGGCGTTGTATGAGGGGCCCTGATTCGTCAGAGGAAGTGAGGAGCAAGGGCATGAAGAGGGTGGATTTTTTGTTGGATCAGACGAGGATGATTGTTCTGGTGTGGGTGGACCGTAGGGATGGTTGTGAGATTATGAGATTAATTGTTGGGTACTGATTTGAGAAGTTTGAGGACTTTGGTTCTGTGCAAAGGAATTTAACCCTGGAAATTTTCAGTTCTGTAGGCTGCTCGGCGACGTGCCAGAATCCTACAGGGGCCGTTCAGTTTCTATGTTACCCTATTCCAATTCATGGGCTCTCGCTCCCGGCATATCTTGTACGAAATATAATGATTTTGCGTCATCGGATTTACCCACAATCCATTTCAAAGCCTCATTCTCGCTGGCACGTCTTCTGTTTCTAGAATCTAGATTGCACCCTTATGCAATCACCGAGCACGTGTTACACTGGAAATGACACGATTTTACTTGACCACCAGTCAAAAAACATATTTTTCTAGCGATCAGGTAGACTTGTTACATTTCCTTGCACGGTTGAATACGTACCGCGGCTGGAACAGACACTTCACTCTCGTGTAAACACATACCGCAAATCTCAGTCCTCTGGCGACCGCTCTTCACCATGACAATTCCATTATCGAGTTACCCCCTCCATTGTACTTCACTTCAGACTATAACAGTCTGTAACCAATGCGCAATGCAATTTATACAATTTACAAATGCCCAGGTTGGACATATGCCTCTTGCAAATACCTAATCTCATTCCTTCGTAAACTTTATATGCGCCACAGTCGGTAACATTCACTGTATCAGAGTCCATTCTACACAGAAAGAATTAAACTACACATATCACTGACTTCAAAAGTCTTCAGGCTTGTCGTACCCACAATTGGCGCAGTG
>JABAKA010016104.1:0-11601 GCA_018857285.1 Termitomyces sp. Mi166#008 | reverse complement strand
GTTCCAATGCAGTCAGGCTAGTTGAGGTATATGGAGGAGAAATGGGATAGCGTAGTGCCTGCTTCAACATACTTTTAGCCAATCTATCAGCGTTATCAACTCAGTGAGAGAGGCCAAGATCACAGACTAATCCGTCTCCCCTCGCTTTGTCTGCTCCTTCAATGGATGCGTGAGGAGCCCGTGGGAGAGTGGAGACCAGGGGATTCCCCCGACGCCAAACAGCTATGTTACAAGTATCAATCGACTGGTTGGGATGAGGAGAGAGGAAAGGGACTGACCTTGAACGCAGGAAACATCTCCCTCTCCTCCTCGCGGTACCAAAGACTATGTTGATTCTGCATCGAGATAAAAGGCGTGAAGCTGTGTGTAATTGCGTAGTCTAATGAATGGGGCGAAGAGTCAGTCAGTTCGTTATCGCGTAAGCAGAGACACGTAGTTTGTATTTTGTGTACTGTCCGAAGTATGACCTATTGAATAGAAGGAAAGAAAAGGGACGATTCTTTGACAACATCGTGGAGAGCTTTCATCTGTTGTTATAAGCAGTACTGTATGTAATACGTCATACGGTCTGCTCGATTAGTGTTTCATAAATCAAATCGATAGCCTTTAGCGTATATGCGCATTATTATTGGCAGGAAAAATAAAAGGAAAGTGCACTTACATTGCAACGTGTTAATATATTCCACTCCAAGGTGCTTGAAACTTTATCCAAGATGTGCCCCTACCGGTCCTGGCACTACTTAGTGTGTGGTCAAGAAGCCAAAGATAGGCTCGGAACAAACATGTCCTCCCTCAGCTCGGCGATAAGCCCATTCTCTCAGCTGTTTTCCCAATCGGATATGGTGTAACGGCTAACATTGCCGCCTCTCATAGACAGTATTCGTACCATGTTCGGGGCAGCTCGGGGTTCGATTCGCCGTACCCGAATCAGCCGCCCTGTAGCATCGTAATTTTTCGCAAAAATTCAGTTCGGAAAGTAATACATGTAATATTTCGACAAGTTCATGGTTTCTCGACAATCCCGTCTTATCGTTCGTTGTGCAATCCATATAGATTCTCCAAATCAGAATTAGAGATGACTATTATCGCACTCTGGGCTACGACTCACATTCTATTATTGTATCACCATGCTGATTCTCGTGTACCCCATACAAATTCCATGCCTGCTCTTACCAACACTCGTTTAAACTCAACAAGCTCCAAGTTCCCCAACCCCCTGCGGGGCCGAAATTCGACTCAACCATGGCCCGTCAAAAACAATTGCCCGATAACCGATCCACAACTTTTGCACCGAAAAAATTTCAGTCTGGAAAGGCTACGCCTGGCAGGATACATACATATGTCGTCAAGTTCATGTTTAGACTGGTTTTCGATATCAATAAGGGGCGCTTTTGATGAAGTACAAAAAGACCTTCGAAGTTTGTGGGCTAACCAAGACCTCAGATAGCTGAACTCGAAGCTGCGGCTCACCGGCCATTGTATCAATTGTATCATTGTATGTATCACCATCACCATACATATTCTCAATGTACGCAATACAAATTCCACGATTACCAGCGCAACGCTCCCCAGCTGACTCGGAATCAACCAGCCGTCAAATCAACCTCACGAATGCCCAATAACCGCCTGCGCAACATACGGCTCATCAAGATACTTGACCTCTTCGTCCGTCAGTTTCATATGCGCGACCGCTACCGCCAATAAATCTTGTCAGTATACGATCTGAAGGAAGACGAAGGAAAGGAGGAGAGTAAAAAGGATACTCGATCCATATCCCGTATCGCATATCACACAATCCCAAAAGGCCAAAGATTCTAGGCACGATCCACGGCCACGCGAAAAACATCGAATGACACGGCTTTGAAACGGCCCCCTCCCGGGAAGAAAACAAATAGATATATGCGTTTGTACGATAAGGAGAATGCCAAAAAAAAACTGACCAATCAGCTCCTCCAAATTCTTCATACTCGTCGTACCCACAATCGGCGCCGTCACGCCCTCCTTGGAGAGGGACCACATCACCGCGATCTGGGCCATCGATAATGATTTCTTGTGCGCGAGTTCTTCAACACTGAGGACACGTGGGATGAACGAGATGTGATATTGTATAGTATGGTAGACGGAAAGAAGGGAGGTGGAACGAGAAGAGGAAGGGAGGCAGAGCGGGAAAGAGGGGGAGGGGGAGAGAGGAAAGGAGATAGGAGAAGAAAACGCACCGTCTAACAATCTCAGACGTCCCGGGTGCTTTGAGATACTGACGAAGGAACCTAATCACAGTACAAAAGCCTCAGAGAACTATCCTATACATAAAGAGAGGACCACTGAAAACGCACCTATCCGTCTCGCCACGCTTCGTCTGTTCCTTCATCGGACGCGTGAGGAGCCCACGGGCAAGTGGGGACCATGGGATTGAGCCGACGCCGAAGAGCTATTTGATGCAACACAGTCAAAAGAGGAAGCGGGAGAGGGGAAGAGGAAGAAATGTACCTTGAGCGTAGGGAACATCTCGCGCTCTTCTTCACGGTAGAGAACGCTGTGGTGGTTCTGCATTGAGATGAAAGGCGTGAGGTTGTGTGCGATTGCGTAGTCTGTTCTTGCGTGAGTTCAGGTTAGTGGGTGTGTGGATGTATGTACTTTGCATTTGGTGGACTGTAGGACAGAGGGAGTTAGAGATGAGAAGAGGGAGAAAGGGAGGGAGGACGAGTACATTGATAGGCGTGGCACGAGCTCATGCCGATGTACCGTACGTACCCGGCTTTCACGACGTCGTGGAGCGCTTGCATCTGGTTCGTTGATTGGATGGATGACGAAAAAAGGAAGGAGAATGGGCTTACTGTCTCCTCAATGGGCGTTTCGTAGTCGAATCGGTGGCCTGTAGCGATAATTTAGGTAGTGTGAGGAGCAAGAAGGTTGGGCGAACATTGTAAGACGTCGATGTAATCCACACCCAGGCGCGCGAGACTTGCTTTGACGGAATCAAAAATATGCTGGATGAATTGTCCGGGTTAGGGACGACGGAGAAATAAATTGAATGAAGGGAAATGACCTTGCGGCTCAGCCCATGCTGGTTGACGTACCCAACATCTTCAGGCTTCTCACCAGTCGCAAAGAGGTTCGTTCCGGTTTCGCGCGCAACGGTAAAGTATACCTGCCCATGAATCAAAAGGTGAATTTCGAAATCGTCCTGCAAGATGGGGTTTACCTTTGTCAGGATGACGATCTCCTCGCGCGGGAGCTGGAGTTGCTTGATGGCTCTCCCGAGAATGAGTTCCGAGAGGCCGTTGGAGTATGCCTGGGCGGGTATAGTCAGAACGAGGACGAGGGTGGACGAATGTGTGATATACGTTGGCGGTGTCGAACGTCTGGATGCCTGCGTCGTACCTATCGCGATACCGATTAGATTGGCTATAGTAGAGGGTTGTGCTATACGCACGCAAATTTGATGTGTTTTATTGCCTCTTCCTCGCCCAGGACCCATTCCTGCCATTTCGAACTGCCATACTGCATCGTGCCCAGGATGATTCGGGAGACTTTAAGGCCCGAGTTGCCCAGACGAACTACGCGAGATGAGCATCTGGTGCGAGAGAGCGACGAGGCGTACCATAAGCGACCTTGGATTTCGGTTTCTCAGCCATGGGGGTGTGAGACAGAGGGTGCTTGGTAAGACGTTCTTACATCTCGCGGTTCTTATAGCTCACAGGGTTCAGAGTAGACATGTGAACAGCTGATAAGCCAGTGAGGAACGTCCGATTGGAGGGAACTGATAACATCTTGATAAGATCAAAGGCGGCGAATTGCCATGGGCGCTACGTTCATCAGCAAAACGGCCGATTCCTTACTTGGCCAAACATGGCCTTCGACCTGTAGCATATGGAAAATATGATGACCGTACCTTCCTTGGACTTACTAGCCCAATAACAGTATCATTGATTATTCCAATCCTTCACCACAGTGAGAACTATCAAGTCACCAAAAACAAGTCTGATTTGTGTCAAAGAATGTTATCCCACTCATGCGTTGGGATTCAGTGTTGATCACAGGATAAATTGACCTTAGGGAGTATCATATTGCAAACCCTGTTCCTTTACAATCAAAAGAATACTTCAAGATGACTTATACTCACCATGCTCAGTAATAATTGTTTTCTGAAGTATTCTAGAGCAACGATTTTTACAGAATGTTCTAGCAATCTATTAAGGAGCAAGTGTGGCTTGATATTAGTACACTCACCAAACACAAATCCCCATGATACCTCACTGGTAAAAGAGACCCAAACCAAAGTCATTATAAGTAAGGTTGATCGTATGAAAGAATACCCTACTCATGATGTCTGCCCAATCTATTGTCTTTATGTACTCCTCCAAACCTGATGCTAGCTGGTTAGATCAAGCCAGCATTCAGCACTTGGATAAACAACAATAATGCTCAATCTTGATTCTCATGTTGTTGCCTTTGCACTCAATGGCTCATATCTTCAACAATTCAAGAAGGGACATATCATTCCCTTATACTTTTTAGGCTAAATCTTGAGGTCTCCAAATTGGATTGCAAGCCCTCTACTTCTACAGAGGAGAACCCTATGTATAAACAAATTTACATCACGAAATCCACCTGTCCCCACCTTGGAGCAGATGCAGACATTCAAGAATATTGATGCAAACTGTCGGTTTATGTTTGGTGTTCAAACAACTAATCCAAAGTTCAACAAGTTCAGAGGACTTGTAGCACACTTAATTCACACAATTTATGTAATGCAATATAAGAGTTTATTTGATTAATTTTGATTTAACTTGAGTCAAACGGAAAAGTCCAACAAAAGTGGGTTCAATTGTATCACAAAGACCTGAAGACTAATCTATTCACAGCCTAGGCAATCTGCTCCCTGGGGATTCTGAACTTGGCAAGATCTTGCTTGCCTGAATCCTCCATAAATCCTCCCTTTCATACCCTCCATCCATGCACAGACCAAGCATGCCAGCCTCATGTTCTGTCAGGTGCACTATGTGTGCACAACCCTGATTTCATGCTCATTGGTTGGGGCTCAACAGTTTTTCCAGGTAACCATGTGGTTCCATTCCACAGGTTTCATTTCTGTAATCTTTTGCTCCTTCTCCTCTACTTCTACTGCTCCCTTGCCTTCATTGATAGTAGAATTGGCAGATGTAGAATGGTTGATGGGGTGCAGAGAGTTGAGCCCTATGAGCATTCAGAAATTAGGTACAGGAAAGTGCCCAAAACTGATCTGTTGATGGATTTTGCTGATGGCAGGCTGATCAAATTTGGCTGTCAAAACACAGTGATCAGGTTCACACTCTTGTTCTTCTGGCTGGTTTGCTGGTGTTTTACTCATCTTTTCCTTGTCTTTTTGGGATAGTTTGTGATCTTTCACTTAGTAAGTTTCTTGTATCTATAGTTTTCAACATGAGCTTACAGTCTTCAGCTCACATTATGGGTATATTGGGAACTCCTGCTTAATACAGCTTGTCTCATGGTGAGAGCTGCCATATCACCTCCTCACCTTCTACTGACTGTCCCCAGTCAGCCCAGCGTTTGAACAAGACCAAACACCCTCTCATTCATGTCCCAACTGCTCAATCACCATGAAAAATCCTTTCTTGCCTCAAAAAATATATTTCTTTTTACACACCTTTTCCACTCATTATTTTTCATTTGATCACAGTCAATTCCCTTCAAAAATCCATTCTTTCAACACCTTGGTCCTCCCTATGGCCCCTCTTGCTTCTTCACATGACCCTACTGGCTCTTGCAAGGTGCAAAACAACCTTGGTACACATCCCACTTGGGTACAAGCACTGGTCCACACCAATGGCACAGTACAGACTAGAGGACAAGCCTCACCTCCTGACTTCTACAGTATACTTAAGCAGTCAGTCAAGCATAATGGTAATCAGGCTATTGTAGCCATACTGTAACATTCTTTCTTTGTGCAAGCCATCATTGGACTATCCAACACTGCCAGAGCTTTTTCAGGCTCTTCTGTCAACTGCACATGATTCCTTGGCACAATTGGCTGAGTAGGTCACTATGTCCTCTCTTCTTTCTCATCAGTCTTATGTCTGGCCTAGTCTTTTGCTTGGCGCAGTCTTTTGCTGACCAGGCTAACTTTCCATGCATTTCTGAACAAAAAGGTCTTGATGATGTCCTCATTACTGTTCTCAAGCTTCTGCATCACAGCACTGCCAACAATTTGTTGAATGTTGAGTTCTTCTTCATCTTTGCTGATGCTATCAGAAAGTGCAGCATAAACGGGTTCTTGGGGAAGTGCATGTCTTTTGCAAGCATCTTCCTCTTCTATGCTGATCTCTTTCTTTTTTTCAAGAAATAAAGCTGTCAAAACAAGGATCATGACATGGAGATGCTAGGTTTGTCTGCTACTCATGTCAGCAAACACAAAGCTAATGTAAGTCTTTATGAACCAAGCTCAACCTTCTCGCTCATCATTTTAATGTGCTTTTCCTTTTCCTTTCCCTTTCAAAACTGCAGGGTGATCCCAACAGCAAACCTGAGCCCAGAAAGATGAAAGTCACTCCAAACTTAGGTGCATTTGTGATCATTTTCCCTCTCCTTTTCTCCATATTTAACATTTCATTTTCCCCTAGTCACCTACAAGCCTGGCAGTGATGCAGTGCCTGCTCTCCTTGGTTAGGCCAATGTAGCCTTCAATGCCATGCAGCTTGCAGAGGATGACCTCACTACCTCACATTTTGATTTAGAGAAACATCATGAGGCTGTTGACTCCACAGTCCAGCAGCAACTCTATTTCCTGAACATTGCCCTGCAGACTTACAAACTGATGTCTGCCCATTGTAACTGTTTGGACAAAGCCTTTTGACCTTCAGCAGTTGACCAGGCTAGTGCCCAGTTTCAAGAACTTCAGGTCAGCCCCAAGGTATGCTCTTCATTAATTAATATTCCTCTTTTTCTGATAGGTTATTAGCCCAAAGGGGGTGGTTCAGATGTGGAATTCTTGGATTCCGCTCTGATTGATCCTGTCCTCACTCAGCCTGTATTGTAGACCACCCTGTTGTTAGCATAGGTGTTGCCTATGTCTGAAGTAGCTTGACCTGTATTACTTTCTTTATCTTCCTTATTTCTGTAAACCCCAATTAATGTCATTTCTTTTTAAAATTGTGTGAAATTTTAAGTCTTTTCAAGTTAATAAGTTAACTTTTAAAGTCTTTCTTAATTCCATTAATTATTGGAGGCTTACTCTTGGATATCTACTTCAGGATCTGATGGCTTGTGAAGCTTCATAGATCTGAACAAAATATCTCTGGTCTTGGTCTCTGTGGATTTTGTAGTTCCTCCCTTAAATTTTTTTAGCTTGATGAGGATAATATCTACCTAATGACTGATCCATTGATGGATTCAGCTGTCCAAACATGGTGATCTGGCTCACACTCTCATTCTTCTAGCTGGTTTGCTAGTGTTTTACTCATCTTTTCCTCCTCTTTTTGGGATTGTTGATGATCTTTTGCTCAGTGAGTTTCCTGTGTCTACAGTTTTCAACATGAACTTACAGTTTTTAGCTCACATTATGGGTATATTAGAAACTCTTGCTTATTACCCCATCTCATGGTGAGAGCTGCCATATCAATATGAGTCAAGTATTGTTGCTGTTTGTTTATGGCATAGGTGAACAACTGAGTGACCTATATTACATACATCAGGAAAAATGAAAAGGGTATGGAATTTGTAGACCTCCATATCTCTCATACGTGTCCATACTTTTCTCAGCTTGCATGATAGAGTCAGTAGATCATAGTGATATATCCATACTTGCCCATACATAGAGGCAGACTCAATATGGACAAACATACTAATGACAAAAAAAAGTTTATTTGATAGAGATTATGCATCTATGTGACACCATCAAGCACTTTTCAGTATATTTGCCCAGTGTTCTCAAGCAACCTCCTCTCATGGGCACTTCTAATAATGATCAAGGTCTGGCAAGTATCAAACATAAAAATTGTAGTGGGAGAGGTAAGAATTCATAGAAAGAGGAGCACCATTGAGAACTGAGTGAGACATCCATGTTTGGATCACCTAACATCTGAAGAATGAAATTAGATGGCAGGATTGAATGATCTTTGAGGCTCAGATGATAGACACATGTTGCCAGTGGTTTTAAGTTGATAATGAAGTTTTGTATATGCCAAAGTTGGTGTCAAATTTGCAAAGAGGTTCGAAACAGTGGAGATAGAGCAAGGGCTCAAGCATCTGGTTTGAATAAGCTTCAGGTAATCTGAAAATCAAGTGCATCTGAGTGACACCAATCCCTAGAAACAACTTAGTTCATGATACAGTGCACATGAAACAGCTTAACACTCACCATCAAGTGGGCCCTTTGATTGATTGCCAGCATGTTCATGTACAAGCACAGTACTGAAACATGCTGGTGCAGCCTTCTTGATAGCTTGAGTGGTGACTGTACCACATTCAGGTCTGGTGACAATAATACAATCCTTGATAGGTTCTGATGAAACCTCTGGTATTGATGGAAGTTTGAGATAAAGACAGCAGTAAACAGAGAAAGTTGAATGGTTGGACAAAAAGATAGTGGAGGGAATGGAGGAGTCATGTAGCAAAGATGTGAGGTGAGAAACAAATTCTAACACCTCAAAGTCCTTGGTAATCAGTGTGACTGTGAGTTGAGGAAATGCTGGTTTTTTGACAATGTAATATGATGCTCAGTATTTTGGATGCAAAGAGCATAAAAGGAAGAGAAGTTTAACTGCATTGACTGCCACACCAACATGCTTGGTGATCTATAAGAATATATGATGTGTACCACATTCACTTTATTAATGAAGCTATAAACATCTTGAATGCACCAAAAGATTCTAATGAATCTCAAGAGGACTTTATACCCACTTATGAGAGATAATACTAGCAAGAAGATTTCAGAGGTCAAGTTATCTGAGCCATGGCCAGAAACCAAGACAGAAATCAAGGTGAAAGCAAGAAGACACCAGCATCTCCTCAAGTACAGTTAGAGAACCTGGGCACCTTGAGGTCATCACAAAAAGCTTCTAGTCAAACATCTTAACAAATACCAATGGCCAAGACATTGGCCCATCATGTGAACTATCAACACATTCACAATCAAGATTTGAGAGATTGAAGAGAAACCCTGATAGATAACCAGGGTATAGTCTTTGAGGAAACAAATGGCATAACTCCAGTGGACAATATGCAACATCAATATGTTATGAGGCAAGGTAATTCTGAATGAGATCCAGGTGAAAGCAATGGTGAAAGTAGTGATGAAGATAGAGATGACAGAGATTATGACAATGATCATGATTATAGAGGATCAGGATATGGTCCTGGCAGACAATGAAACCAAAAGGGATAGGGAAAAGTCACAAAGTAGTGATGAGAACAATAAGCCATGTCAATGCACTATGCATCCAAAGTCTGAACTGCTACAGTGCAAATCATGTGCATATTCTTTGCCTGTCACTCTGGAAGCCAGGAAGAAAATATCTGGAGTGAATGGTGTAGCCAAAGTACACATGGAGCATATGCATGACCAATTACATTGGTTAGTGGATGGTGCATTAGGCACACAATTTAACTTTTCTGATAGAGTGAAGCCTCAAAAGACTGATGCAAAGCATATCAAGCTATTCTGGAGGCTACAAGTCTTCCCAGTTAGAAGACTGGGCTATAGATGTATGATATTATCTAGTGGTGTGTCACTATAATGGAGAGGATATAGATCAAGAATGAGTTTTTGTTCCACAGAAATTTTTAGATGGTGAAGCTAAGGCATGGTATTGCCATCACATCTTACACATTAATTGGCCTGTTCAACAGTGGACATTCAAGGATATCCTGATTAGACTATACAACAAATTTATAGCTCCTCTACTATGCAGAACATGTGTGAAGCCTTTTGCACTGCATTTTATAATGATAAGACTGAGGTACAAGGGTTCTATGACATCCTACATGAGCATGCCCAGAATATGACTGTCTATCTGGATGAGTATACTATTTGTAAGGTGTTCTTGAATGGAATTCAACAGAGATGTATAGGTCATTTATATGCAACAATAACTTGCCTCCAAAAATCAATACTGTAGATTAGTTTTTGGCTTATGCTGTGCAATATGAGCAGTTGATCAAAACTGCTAATCATTATTAGCAATGAAACTCAAAGCAGCAGCCTGCTATGAAAATAGCCAATAGAATTGGTACTTTTGTAGCCAAAAGGGCTGACAAGGCTAATAATGCAGATCCATGCATCATGGTACACAAATTCAAAAAACAAGGCCAATGGCCTTCTTATAAAAGTACTGGTAATAAACTATTTGGGAGTCCTAAGCCTAAATTTAATGGTAATAAAACCCAGAACTAACCGAATAGTCCTTCTGAACCTAAGCCAGATGAAAACTTAGTTGTAACATAAAGCCTGTGAGTAATGACAAATGTTGCCTTCAATTGTGGGTCCTTAGAAAATTTTGCAAGTTCTTTCAAGTGCCCTGGTTCAGGTGCAAGCTGTGTACACTGTTGCAGGAGATGACAGTAAAGCTTCCAAAGTGGAAGTTCTACTGGTAGTATACAATCTTCTCAGTATCAACCAGTTCTGTTGCCCAATTTTTAATGGGCATATGATCCTCACATGCCACAAGAATGGAATGAAGTTATTGCATCAATATACATGTATGAAGGCCAAGAAAGATGTGAACAAAACAAAGTTTATTGCCTGACTACCAAGAATGCAAATTGTAATATTTTGCAGATATTCTGAGCTATTGTATGACCAGATCAAAAAGACTGAGTGGAACACATTCTACTGACTGAATTTACAATTAAAATGAGTATCTCTGAGATGATGCAATACATGTCCATAGTGGCTATATGTTGTTGATGATTCATGAAATTTGTAGTGATGAAGTTATACACAAGGGTATTAAGACTTTGCCCTACAAGCGCTCATTAATTTAGCTAATGTGCATGATGCAATTATCAAATCTCATGTCTTTCAGATGTGTAATGCCAATAGCAGGCAGAAAAAAGAGCTTGAGATTGTGATGAGCAATTTGGTATATTTATCTACCAAGAACTTGAATCTGCCAAAAGGCAGAGCAAGAAAGTTATGCTCAAAATGGATTGAGCCTTACAAGATCAGCACAGTAGAACATAACATGTCAAATTATGTACTCAAGCTGCCTAGGAGCACCAAATTGTATCTAAGTTTTATATGTCACTACTGCGACTTTATTGTGCTAGGCAATGATGTACCATTTCTAAACTGCACAATCCTAGAAGAACCTTATGATTTTGGAGCTCCTGATGATCAGGAGTGGTTTGTTGAGGAATTGCTCAGACACTGCTAGACTGCCTGGGAGCCATACACTCAATGGTCAAAACTAGCAGTGCTAGATTATTATCTGAAGCTACAGGGCATATGTCAGAGGACCTATCTCTCTCCACCTTTCACCTCTCTGCCTCGCTATAATTTTCCTTTATTCTCCTTCTTCAGCTCTTCCTTTTGGTCCTACTTTCAGCCCTCTAGCTTCAATCCTACTCTGTCAATAATCCAAACAAGTTCCCAACCCAGCAGAT
>JABAKA010016103.1:0-38613 GCA_018857285.1 Termitomyces sp. Mi166#008 | reverse complement strand
GTGTCGAGTGAGAGAATGACGACGAGTAACAGCGTAAGAAGTGCTTTTCGCCATCTCATCTTTTCACAAGCTTGTCAATAGCTTTTCGATGACACGATATAATGAACAGACCTTGACCCAAAACGCATCTCCGTCAATTGGGTGCCCATCGACAACATCTTCAGGCGTTGTCACGTCGAACGGGTCATGCACGAGGATCTCATCTGCAAGTGCTTCTGTAGTCGCATGAATTGGAAGCTGAATTTTGCCCTCCCGATGCCCGCTGAGATAGAGGAGGCCTCCGCTACCAAGTGCAGCAGCTGCGAGTACAATGCACACCTCAAATTGGAACTGAGGCATAATGGATGAACCGCAAGACCTACGGACGTTTGGCCCGCCTCAACTTTTTCGTCTTGGTCGTGTGTGTGAGTCAAATTATCAACAACGAAGGGTCCGAGATAAAGCAAGAACATCATTTGAGAAATTTTGATGACAAAGCGGCGAGCATCGTATGGCCGTCCTTGGCCGCCGCGGCATAACTTGCAGCCCTCTTAGCGGTAAGACTTGAAATTTTTAAATCCTGTTGCACTTGCCGAGGAAGAAGAACGGTAAACCTCCACCACAAAACACGAGAGGAAGATTACCAGGGTGTCGACTACCTTGCAGACAAAATCCAGAAATTTGACACTAGAATTCGAACTTGGGTCATACGGAAAATATGACCATCGCACCACGGAAATGATTTTTCATATAAAAGTTGTTTCTCACATGCATATGCCGTTTCTGCAAACATCTCCGAAGCATTTCTAAGTACCTACCTACCTACCGAAGCGGAGGAGATCCGTATTATGTATCATCCATTAATCTCCCCAAACCCACGGGGTCGCGCATAACCCTCTGTCAACTGCCCTCTATCCCATGTTCAATCAGGGGACAGATCATTCAACAGCTACCGGGTTACAGGAAGAGGAGCTCGAGATTACGGCCGTGACGAGCTGTTTTACGGTATTACAGCACCTACCCTTTCCGGACGATGTCGACATACTTTGCTCTTATACTGCTCTGACTGAAATTCGAGCTTTCCGATGGGTTGAAGCTGCAGACGAAGTTCCTCCCCGGTACCTTGTTGAGTTGGCGTTTCTGAATCCCTTCCGCAGTGATACCAGAAGCGATTGCAACCAGAATTCGAAAATAACGACAACAAATCAGAAAGTAACGAAATCCTCCCTAAGACCCGATTAGTAGTCTCCTGAGACAGAAATGACATTTGATCCTTTTCAAGTTCGAAATCTAGATTTCACCATCTCATAAATTTTTCTACCAACATTGTGAACCGGATAAAGTTATGTTAGAATTACCGAGGTGCGGTCCGCGAACAGGAACTGCAGGTCCCTGTGAGATCAGTTGCAAATGCGGTTAGTTAAGGAACTTTTAATCTCGGTCTATTGAATAGCTAAAGGAAACACAGTCTACAATCTATATACATAGGCAACAAGAATGTTCACATTATATATAGAAGAGGCTAAGGGTACCACATCTTGCTGCTAACGGATTTGAGGAGTTCGGCATCGCTCATGGGCCGTAAGTCGGTCGAACGGTCGACACCCTAGCGCAGCATTAGTATGAACATTATGAAAACGTAAGACAAGGGTCCCTTACCTCTTTCTGAGCAGCACGAATGACCTGCGTCGCGATACGGGCGCTGATTTCGCGAACTAAGCGTAACTCAACGTGAGCTCCGCATTCAAATTGATTAATAAGGAGAGAAGACATACTGCGCTCAATTCGGGGGTACAGAAGGCCCATAGAGCGCTCCTCCTCAGTTAAGGAGCCAGCGAGGCCGAGAGAGGAAGCCTCAACCATGCTGTCGGTAACGGAGGTGGCACGTGAAAGGATGGCACCCAGGCCCAAACCTGAAGAGTGAAGATCAATGGACAGCGTGGGGAAAAAGTAGCAGACGCTACATACCGGGGAAGATGTACATATTATTGCCTTGTCCAGGGAATAGAGTCTCATCTTCGTATCTAATTTCAGGGAAGGGCGAGCCGGAAGCGAAAAGAACTTTGCCGTTGGTGTATTTAACCGCATCTTGGAATGAACATTCGGATAAACGGACGGGATTAGATAGGGGAAAGATGATAGGACGCGGGTTGAGGACTGCCATGGCTTGGATGACGTCCGGAGTGAATGCGTTCTGGGAAAAGAACGTCAGAGGGATAAAGATTGTGCGATCGAAATCATTCTTACCGAAATTGTCGAGAGGCCGAGTAAAGCGGTGGGCTTAACATACTCAATGATGTCAAGAATTTCAGTAATGGGAGGTCCGCTGTGGTCCTTGCGAGAGAAAACTGTGAATTCAGTAATTAATGGTCGTTTAAAGGGTTACAAGCGTGGCCTTACATTTCTTGTGCTCTGCTATAGGGCCACGTGCATCGAAGACAAGGCCTTGAGAGTCAATAAGCCAAATCCGTTCTCGCGCTTGATCTTGGGAGAGGCCATTAAGGGTGAAGAAACTCATCAGTTGCATCGCTACGCCAACACCTGCAGAGCCTGCACCAAAGAACAGGATACGATGGTCGGTGATAGGACGCCCTGAAGCTGCGGAGGACAACCTTGCGGCATTGATGAGACCGGAGAGAACAACAGCACCAGTTCCCTGGATATCGTCATTGAACACGGGGTACTTGTTCCTGTATCTTTCGAGGTAGTGGAAAGCATTATCCGTGGAGAAATCCTCGACATGCTGTCAACGTCATCGCCAATACTTCACAGATTACAACATACCTCAAATTGTACAAGTAACTTGGGAAACGCCACAGACATCTCGTGCATGAATTCATCCATGAATTCGGTCATTTCTGGACCTGTGATCCTCTTCTGGCGAAGCCCGAGGTAGAGCGGATCGTCCAAGTACTTCTGGTTATTGGTACCGAGGTCCAGACATATGGGGATCGTGGATGAAGGGCGGATTCTGAGAAAGACAGCAGCTTCAGACGATGCTCAAGATCAACGAATGGAAAACTGGATTCTTACCCCGCACCGGCAATGTACAGAGAAAGTTTGCCGATTGAGATAGGCATCCCATTAACCCCGAGATCCCCCAATCCCAGTATACGTGAGCCTGTATTGAGGACCCACGGTAAGTCAATGCCACAGCAAAGAATCTTCTCACCGACCGTCGGTCACGACACTAATTCTAGCCTCGTCAATTTTTGGCCAATTTCTGATAACTGATTCAAATCATTAGCCAGGGACGCGGGGTTGAAGAAGGGCTTACTTTCTCGTATCTTGCCCTTGTCCTTGATAGAGATAAACTACAAGAACGAATCTGTCAAATGTAGAGGAATGGACTATAGGAAGTACCCACCAGACCCTCTGGTCGTCGATAAATATGCGAATATTGCAGGCACGCGTCGCCAACGATTGGGGTATAGATGATGGGTGTGAACTCAGACATATACTGGAGGCACAGCTTGTAGAACATCGAAGAGTCCTGCTCCTTCAACATTGACAGGTAGATATACTTCTCGATGTTCTTATCCTTCGATCGCAACTGGTTAAGACAGCGAAGAGTATGAACGTCGTCGTTAAAGGCGGGCGGGACTAAGCCAGGTTTGGGTTTGGGCTCGGCTGTCATGACTGGACGTGAGTCATACACTAGAACAGCGGACATTGCCATACGAACGTTGGGGAGCCATTTTGAGCTTTTGAACACCATCGGACCAATAGGGAGTAAGAATTATTGTCATAATGACTACTGAAAATAAGTAGTAGGCAGGCTAGAGAGGAGGACAGGTTAGGGAAAGAAAATTGGAGGACAGTCTTTGATCAACCAATTTATACAGGAAACGTACCATGGCGATGCATGTTTAGTTTTTTTTCTGACGCCCATTCGGTTCCAACTATGGGTCGCAGTTTGGTTCAGTGTTGCTCCGGAGCCCTGGAGTTGTCTAGAACCCTGATTGAAAGAACAAGCCGATGCGGCCGTTCGTCCACATCGATGTCGAACGCATCGAACGTGGCCACAAGGCCCCTGTTTCCGTCTTGTTGGACGGCACTGTTGCAGGAAACGGTGATGATAGTTCAAGATGGGTCTTAGAGAGCTTCCAATCATGACCGTCTCTAAGGGGGGTAACCAGTTTTCGTGTTTCGAGTTGGCAAGTGTCCATGATGGCATGATATTTCACGGATGTATGCTACCAGAACTGCTGTCATCTGAATCTGTTGCGCGGTGTAGAGCCACTTTCAAGAAAGTCAACAGCTGAACTATATATTGCACCTGAACCAGAAAAGTCCAAACGTTAGGGGCTTGAAGTGGCAATAATCAAGGACTGACACTAAATTCAGGGCCACGTGGGTTCCTAATAACCTCATTATATAATAATTGCGAGTAGATTATTTTTTCTCCTCACCTTCACTACTTAGCGGAATTCCTTCAAAACTGAGTCTCTTCAAGTCTCTACTACTGTACGTATGCTACTTGTTTCTTGGTCTAAACACGAAGAGTCATCACAATGTCGATCTGTATGCAGTCAGAGCCTAGAGGAAACTTTATGGTAAAACAACAACCTTACGAAGTCCAAATTGAACGTGTTTTCTGTCAATGGTATGACAAGGTTGCCGTGCAACATGCATAGGGACGAGGATATTACTACAGACCTTGCCTCTTTTCGCCCGCGTCTTGAAGACTCGTCCTACAATCTACAATTGCGGATTCAATGAAGTGGCAAATGACGACTTTTTTTACGAACTCCGAGTCTATTCCCTCATAGATCACATAGATCATCGTGAATCTTACCACAATTCGCATTATCTATAGATTTACGCCCATTTTACCGGTTTACCGGGAGCTAATAGTGCCCTATTTCACCAGATACGAAGTCGTCACAAGCACCTGACTCACAGCGACGACCACATGAACAGAGATGAGGTTACTTAGATGAGGGTCAGGTAAGGTAAGTAACTTACCATCGCAACGCACGGATCATCCCATGATAAGAATCCTGTATGAGAACCAAGGCGTACTGAATCGCCGTTGTGGGCAGAATTAGCTCATCGTACGGTGTTGCGCTCCTAGCTTGCTTCCGCGAGCTGTGCATGAAGATCTCCTTGTGGGCCAAACTTCATTACCGCTTCATTAGGAGCACGGAAAAGCGGGCTTCTCCAAAACCTTAGGAACCAAGTCTTGTAAGCTTCGGGGGTCGAGGAGTTACTTCAAGGTCTAGCTTTTGGGGGACACACAGATACTTACAGATACGATCCAAATTCTTCGGAAGCCTCCAAGTCCCCGATCATATGGAGGGGCATACGGGAACGAGTCCTATCCATCTCGTGATCGCAATGACCTTTCTACAACGTCATGGCGTCCTTTGTACGTTTTCACCCTCGTTATAAACAGGGATTCGTCCTTAACGAGCCGACGTGACTCATAAGGAATCGCTGCACGTACCGCACCTCCCGCGGGCTCATCAGACTAATGGGTTTAGTCTCTCTTCATCTCGTCCATACTCACGCTGCCTGGAGAGTGGAACAGTGCAAACTTGCAACGCCACCGTACTGGGTTCATGCTGATCAAAATACAGTCGATCTATCACCCATTGCGAGAATAACGGATGCCTCGGTAGCAATACTTTCAGAAAGCTCAAATATTCTAGTATGAGATCTCATCTTCTTGACGCTCACAGCTCCACACCGAGCCCAACCCCACTCACATGTTTGGAAGAAAGAGGAGCGGCTTTAGTTCGAAAATGAATCAGGAAGGTTGAGACTTGTCTCTCTATCTTGGGACTCATGATAAGTATCATCGGGGTAAGCGCCTTCCTTTCTAGCGCCTTGTGCGATCACTCTAGTTGGCGAGTGCGGCCCGGCGGGAATCTATTCACAACGCAATACCTTTAGAGAATGATCCAACGGGGTCCCTCGTGCCAAAATATACGAGACCTGTCATGATCACTTGCTGGTAGTTGCCACTCTCCAGAACCGCGGTACTCCCATCCTTCTCGGATGGGATCTCGGACTTTTGCGAGCCTGGAGAAGTTTCTCAGAGGCCCCCCCGTGTCTACAGGTATCTGTTTTCTCGTATTGCCACTCTTAGAGGCGATTGTAGGACCGCGGAGGTTGTAATATCTGGCTATCCCTTCGGCCCGGAGTTCCAATGACTCAGGCCCTCGTTTTACCTGGCCTGGCCTGCACTTTCAACGGACATCGGCACGCCGTTCCTGTAACCGCTGTTTCGCGAACGAGTTCTGATGGGCATTGACCAGACGATCTAAGCGTGTAAGGTATTCGGGGTGCTAAGTAGTTTCTTTAGACCCCGACCGTGCCTGCTTGGTGTCTGCATTGCGAATGAAGCTCAAGGGTGGCATACTATAGGATCGGAATCGAGAAATGTCCCATGCATTCCCATGTCCGTAATAACCTAGAGCTTGATGCGTGCTTCCTTGCGCTGATTGTGTGCAAAAGTTTATTCATGGGTACCCTCAATGTCCCGGGTAACTTTGATTTACGCTTTCTGATGCGTTAGGCTGCGCGGGCATGGTTGTTCTCCGCTGTACCTTCGGACTCTGTAACGCGACCTGACCGCCGCGAAAGGTGATTGTATAGCCAATGTTCGGTGTACGGGCACGCCTTGAGATCCGCTGGAAGTCGTGGTCCGCAACATCCGGCGGCTTCCATTATCACATCAATGCACGCATGTTCAAATTGATATCTGACGTCGCAAGACATATCAGAGTCTCAGACAAACAATCGTATCTTTCCAAACTATCCGAAGATGTTTACAAAATTTCATTATGTTACAGTAAAGTCGTACAAGTTCTCTACGCTTTGTTCATTTTACTTAGACGCGGCCGCGAGGTGCGACGAATCTGCTAATTAACGGCCCATCCAGCCCTTCGGATATACGGGTAAATCCAAATAAACCGGATCAAGATGGATCTCGCAACTTACCCCGTCAACAACGAGTAGTTCTCCACAAACGTATTGACTAGCGTCGCTAGCGAGAAAGACAACGGGCCCAGCAAAGTCTTTTGGTTCGCCCCATCGTCCGGCCGGTATTCGCTCTGAAATTTGGCGCAGACGAACAGGGTCTGCCAGCAGCTTCTCGTTCCTAACCGGACATCAATAATTTGAAAATCAACAAAAACGAAACGTGGCAACTATGTAATACGAGTTCTGGCCATTGCTAGCTTGGCCTGGAACAAGGATTTCAAGAGATAAAAAGACTCACATGTCTGTCGCAATATAGCCAGGGCAGATCGCGTTGACTTGAACATTGTGCTGGCTCCATTCGTTACTCAGGGCCTTTGTAAGCTGTCCTAGAGCACCCTTCGCGGATGCGTAGGCAGGGACGGTCAGGCCACCCTGAAAAGTAAGGAGAGAACAAAAATTGATGATCTTGCCGCGACGAAGAGGAACCATGTGTCTTCCTGCCGCCTGTGAGAGCAACCATACCGACTTCAGGTTCGTATTGATCACCTGTAGTAACGTAAAACATTGTGTGGACCCAGGGAACCGTCGAATACGCACATCATCCCAGTCGCTTTCGGAAAAATCAAGACTCGGTGATCTCCGTTGGATACCCGCACAGTTGACAAGAATATGGATTTGGCCACCCATGTGGTCGAGAGCTAGCTGGAAAAGACCTTTCACGGCCTCCATATTGTCAAGATCGCAGTAGACAACTTGAGCCACGGCACCGAGTGCACGAATGGCGTTTAGAGTCTCATGGTTTGGTGGCGTCCCGTCGGGTGAATTGCGCTGAACAAGGCAGATAGAAGCACCTGCTTCTGCTAAGGCAACGGCACAGGCAGCACCAATACCTAGAGATGCAGACAATCAGTAAGATCTCCAGCCTAAAGGGTCAGAAGTGGCAAAAAATGGACAAATTGAGTTAAGGCGCGCAACTCACCGCGCGTCCCACCAGTCAGAAGAACGTTTTTTCCCTTGAGTGAGAACAGAGATGGAGTCGGAACGGAGGACGTAGGATTCATGATAATTAAAGGGAAATAAAAAGAGACGAAATGGCCAACATAGAGGAAGTATTTGTACCTGAAATAGGGGCCTGGGTGCGCACTCGGAAGACCGCACCGGAATCCGGAGAGATTGGAAAAGTCTTTGATCGCCCAGATCTGAATCGAAAGGGGTCACACGTCCGGACGGCCCGGTCCGCGCCCGATTCTCCTGTCTCTCAGACACAAATAATTATTCCAACTCTCCTCAGTCAATCAATTATAAAAGCCCAAGTGTAAAATGGATTTTTCGTTCCTCACCCCTTTTCACTACGATGTCTCCAGTTGCACTCCCTTCACATGATGTTGCCGTCCTCTATGGCCCCAAGGACCTCCGCGTCGAGCAGCGTTCCGTCTGGCCTCCGTCCCAAAACCAGGCTCAGGTCGCCGTTGTTTCCACTGGTCTCTGCGGAAGTGATTGTAGGTGAAACTAGCCGCTGTAAGGCTCATAGCTGATGTCTGTAGTGCACTATTACATGCATGGGAGGAATGGCGACTTTGCCGTCCGTGCGCCTCTCGTTCTAGGTCACGAAGCTGCTGGTGTTGTTACTGCCGTTGGGCCAGGTGTAAAACATCTTGTTCCTGGTCAACGCGTAGCAATCGAGGCAGGCGTCTATTGCAGAACCTGCGACTTCTGTACAAAAGGCCGCTACAACCTCTGCAAGAGCATGAGGTTCTGTAGCAGCGCTGCCGTCTTTCCTCACGCGGACGGCACTCTCCAGGGCCGCATGAACCATCCCGCCTTCGTTCTTCACCCGTAAGTTGCTTCTAATTGATTTATTACCTCAATGATCTAATACGTCTACAGTCTACCCGATAATTGTAGCTTCGAACAAGCAGCCCTTGCGGAACCGTTATCCGTTCTCATCCACGCGTCACGTCGCGCCAACCTATCCTCCGGCCAGTCCGTACTTGTCTATGGCGTTGGAGCCATTGGCCTTCTCGCATGCGCTGTTGCGAACTCTCTCGGCGCGTCACGAGTCGTAGCAATTGACATTAACCAAACACGGTTAGACTTCGCGCGCTCTAATGGCTTCGCCTCCCAAACATTCTGTCTGCCCCCCGCCGACAGGGCCAAAACAACTGACGAGCAGCTCCGCCGTGCAAAAGAAAACTCCCAAGCGGCATTAGCGGAGTTTAGTGCTCCAGCTGGCTTCGACGTCGTCTTTGAATGTACCGGTGCCGAGCCTGTCATTCAAATGTCGGTGCACGTAAGTATCTACCCTAATATCAGGTGTCACACACATGGAAGCTCATTGGTATCTAGACGGCGATAGCCGGAGGCAAGGTCATGCTTATCGGTATGGGCACGCCGAACGTCGTCCTTCCCCTTTCTACTGCTGCCTTCCGTGAAGTCGATATACAAGGTTCATTCCGCTATGCCAACACGTACCCGGCGGCACTGGCTCTGCTTGCTTCCGGAAAACTAAAAAATGTCGAGAAGCTCATCACACATCGCTTCCCCCTGCAGGAGACCAAACGTGCATTCGACCTCCTGTCTCGTGGACAAGACGAAGATGGCAACATGATCCTCAAGGTCATGATTGAATCATCATAGATACCCCCCTCCTCTAATGTATATATGTACGTAGACATGGATTCCGGACATTCACATACTACACCTTTTCTTTCTTGTCGGTTGGTGGTCTTGTGGACACTTATATTTTCTCCTCCGCTGTCGTCGTTGTTACATATGGGTTACCTATATTTCTAGTATGTACCAAAATCGAAAGTCATCCAATTCTCCATCTCAGATCTTTCACCATACCTAGGGGACTGGTCTCATGATAATGATTGCGCCTCTCCCATACGTAAGTAGGACACTCTTCGATCACTCAATGTATCTGGTATCAACCCGACCGATTGGCTCCATCCGGACTTGCGTACAAATTTAGACGTAGACAGAGAGACGATTCAATTGTAGGTGTCGTGGGCGAAGCATTCATTGACGAATGAAGGACTAAATGCTCACTAAGTATTAAACCTAATTGTGAATGCAACTGGAATAAGAAGGTGCGAATACTCACTCGATACCGCTTCAGGGAAAAACGGAGAGCAATAGGTCAGTCACACGCGCGGTCGGCCCTGTTTGTTATCAGTAGCACGGCACATTTACGGCTCTCCACGTTGGTGTCGGTGGTACGCCACATTCATACCGTGTGTCTGCATCTATCAGCCTTCAATATTCCTTTCGGGATTCCGGCACGTTGTTGTTGATGGTGATGGCATGAAGAGACTGCGTGGAATCTATCGGCATTGCTTTACACGTGGGTACGGTGCGTATGTCGTCGAAATCCACCGGATTGGCTGTATTGTTAACATGTCTCTCGGCTGTGGGCAGTGAGCCAAACATTGGCAGTTTATCATCAAAGAGTGACGTGAGAGTTCAGGCAGCAATGTCAGCAGGACGTTCTGCTGACATTTGCAATCGGGAAGAACGTCTCAATCACACACGACCACTCGGGAAACGCGTCCGAGAACCTATCCCACCATCTTCTATGTACGTGATGAGCACAACACATATGTTTTCCCATGACGCACATGACATCACCACCCCCAAAACATACTCTTGGTGCGGATTCCCGCGATCGTTAGTTGCTGTTAGTTGCTGTGGAGCTTTGGAGACTTGAAGCTTTCAGGCTTACCGTGGGGAAGAACGGACGAAAAACCCTCCAACTAGCCTTCTGACTGCAGCTGTGACCAGGTCTTCTTCGAAAAACCGTGAGATCGGCCGAGATTATATGGTATGTGATTCTTGCCCTTGCCAACACTCACCTGTGTGAATGTAGCCAATTACAGAGAACTCAACAATAGACCCAAACCTGTTCTCGGACGTATGCCGGCGGGCGGGCTAGACGATTGCATTGGGCGAAGCCGACCGCCGGACAAAGACAAGAACCAGAACTTCAGGCAACAAACATATCTTCATCCCCAGAGCAAACGTTCTCCGATGTCCAGCCGAGAGGTGAGATTCCGCGTAGTACGGAGGATCTTAGACAAAAAAAGCGTCTGTCCAGAAATTTCTCAATAAGTGCACGATCACTTCAGCTGAGGAACTTCTGTTCTTCAGATCCCAGATCCAAGTCCAGAGAATTTGAACCACAACAAATGATCCGCCAACTCACAAGTTGGTGAAGCTTAATTATGGGTCTTCTCAGGTCAAACAATGAGATTGTTGGTTCAAAGTGATCTGGGACACGGCAATCTACGCGAACAATTGGCGTGTCACTTCCTCCCAGATCGCGACCGGATTGTTAACACTAGATATGAGATGATACAAGTCAGACGAAGAAGGAACGTGGGACGGAACTGCAAGGCCTTACATGTTACCAGAAACAGGCAAGTTGAGAGTTGCCGGGTGGTCTTGCCATTCTGAAGAGTGAAGAGCGGAATCAGTCCCGCTAAGCTCGGAGGCCTGACCCATTGCCAGTGGGCCAGACATGAGCACACGAAAGTCAATATTTACCTTCAGGTTGAGTAGGATCGTCAATTCCAAAGCCTAGTCTCCAAGTAATACCTTGGACACCATTGACCAAGCTGTACGAAGAGAATCGCATAGCAAATGTTAGGGCCCCAATTCATAGTCCATATCATCAGTTAAAGGGAAGGAAGTCCCGGACTCCGCCGGACGTTTAGCGCCCGCGTGGGAGGAACAGGCGAGCAGGGAAAAGAAAAAGGAATAACGTACAGGTCAGGTGGGGCAAGGGAGTGATTTTTAAGATGTGTAGTCTAGGTCATGAGCCCATAGTATCAGAAAGCGTGGGCAAAATGGTTGGTTTCGGGGTACATGCCTTTATCTCGGAGTCAATCGTTGAGAAGTCAGACGATTGGCCACCGACGGTGCCACAGTATTGTTGCGTAGTATCCTTTTTGCCACCAACGACAACAGTCCTGACACCTTCCTCCTTGGACATGGTGATCTAGGCCCGAAGTCCGATCGTGAGCCTACCAATATGACTACTTCAGAACTCACGCTGAACAGGGAACAAGAGCTTGCACACCTGGTTAACGCAGTTAGTAAGTTATTGTTAATTATAGCGAGACCAACGTACCTGCCGTTCGATACAATTAACACCTTCGAGGGGTCGAAGAGGGCAAATTCCGGAGCGCCATCGGGGAACTCACCCGGCTGGCACTCCTGACCTAGTCTAGACCAAAGTGAAATTTTCGTATATATGAATATGAGAGATTGCGTACCTCTGGCTAAATGCGTCTTGATGTCCGTTAATAACTTTTTCTACTGGGGGCTGCAGCCAGTCATCATGGGCAGCAAATGCAACATTGCTCGCATTGTTCCATTGTAAGGGATTGTAAAGCAGATAAATATATGGATCCGAGACGTTACCGCTCACGATCTGCTTAACGATCAGCTGTGCAAGGGGACCGTTTCGAGTCTCGGTATCCAACCCAGCCTGGGGAATCGTAGTTGATTTTGGGCCAACAATCTTTTTGATAGGAAAGTAAGGAGGCGGGATCACGGTGCGAGCTCGCGTAACTCACAATCCGATGAAGCCACTGATTTCCAGTAGAACGTTAGCCGATGTCTCTAATGTGTCGACGTCGTCAATGTGACAAGGACTGAGCTTACGTGGGCCGCACAAACGAAGCCTCCACCATTATTTGTCTATAACAGCTAAGTTCATGTTTCAATACCAGCCTTCGAGACGCACCACATCGATGATCAGCTGTGTCGCATTCTGAGACCTCAAAGAAACTAATCCTGCCAGCAAACCATTCAGAAAGGTGGTATAACTCAAGTCTGAGAAACTTCCAAGGGCAAGGACACCAGTTTTTCCGTCTTTCAAGAGGTAGAATTGGGCCGCGGAGCGACTGCCAGGTGCAGCTGGCAATGATGGAACGAGAGCTGGTGGGAGAACGACATCAGTCACTGGAATGTCGTTCAGAATGACGTTCACAGCGTGCTTCCGTGCAACCGTGGCAGGGACGGGAGGTTGTTGCTGAAATTTCGCAACAGGACGCTCCACAGAATCAGCAGCAGAGGTGACTGCAGAGGACGTATAATAATCGATTCCGTTCGTTCCGGAGACAGCGGCACAATTGTTAGCCAGATAAGTAGATGTGTTCGTGAAAGCCTTGATCGCGCCAATCCTAGAGCGGTAAGGAAGCTGACAATGAGAGAATTTAAGACTGGTCAAGCGCATAGGTAGACATGAAATCTCACGACGACGGTCTCGGGAGTGGTATGGTTTATACGCTGAATGGTTATAACAACTTCGTCGTCCAGTGGGAGTGCTTGTTGCGCAAAATTACCCAAATTATAGGTCCAGCCAGCTGAGGTTACCGCGTAACTAGAGAAAAATCTACTTTTCCTATCAGGCTTTCTGGACCATAAAGAAAAGATTGGTATAACGCACCCATTTTGACGCGTTGTCAAGGCTTGGAAACTTCCGGCGATCGCTGCATTTGCATTGACAACATCGAAAGGAGGGCAATCATTGATTGATAGAACCTTGGCGCCTGAAAGCTGTGAAGCAGGCTTTTGAATGGACAAAACAAGGTTCAAACTCGCCACGTACAGACTCGAGTTGTCCCTTCAGCGACCCCAAAGAATCTTGCCAAAACTGGATTTCGTCTGCAAATTCTACTGACGCAACGGCAAATGCTTCAGGAGCAATATGGACATCCTGACTACCGTCTGGTGCAGTCAGAAGGGTTAATGGAATCGGGAGATAGTTTATGAAAGCCGCTGGAGTAGTAATTAGTTCGTAGGATGATTGGACTAGAGATGACGATATACACACAATCCTATGATCAAACTCAATTCAGCATTCGAGGAACGTGAATTATAGTACTTACGTAGCAACGATTAATCCAGACACAGTGACCATCATTGAGACGTTTCAAGGCTCGAGATAGTGCAATGTGAAGGTCATAGTCTGATGTATAGTCCGTGTTTCTGTATTTTTCGAGGTCTGCAAGAATATCTTCGTGAACGTCTGAAGTGAATGGTTCGGGTGCTTTAATCTGGTAGTTTACAGACGTGTGGAAGGCGAGTGTCTTCGTTATAACATCAATAATCTAGCAGAAGGAAAAATTAGTTGACATTCGTTGTGCCGAAGAACGATTCACTGTACATTTGTCTTGATGATAGGATCAACCGTAATAGACGAATAGCAAGCGCGGACATCCTTTGGTGCAACCCATTTCTTGCCAGCAATCACAGCACATGGGTCAACGGCCCTCTCCTCCAACAGAATTGCCCCAACAATACTCAAACCAGCAAAAGTTGCCAAGAATTTTGACTTGAAGGTCATGTCAGGCGCA
This sequence comes from Termitomyces sp. Mi166#008, assembly GCA_018857285.1. Lineage (NCBI taxonomy): Eukaryota > Fungi > Basidiomycota > Agaricomycetes > Agaricales > Lyophyllaceae > Termitomyces > Termitomyces sp. Mi166#008. Next base: position 24,340 of record JABAKA010016103.1, on the reverse strand, counting down.
CAAGACAAAAGAGGTCGAGCAAGACGTAAGAAGCTTAATAGCACATAGCGCCCCCCTCTTATTATCTTAGAGTTGCAGCCGCGTGCTGTATAAATTCTTGCACGATGTATTGCCATATCATCGAGCGCGATGGGGTCGAAGCAGGTCATACACATGAGCTTGAACAATTGGCATGTGCACATGCCATCCATGAGAAGCATCGGCAAGGCCATAAGTGACGTGCTGCCATTCTAAAAGTATGGTTCTATTTAACAGCAACAATAGCACGCGTCGTACTAAGTAAGTGAATGGAAACTTGCTTGAAATTTATCCACACCAAGCTTGCCAGCCGGAATTCTTATTCTTGGTTCGATGCGCAGTGAAAATTTCAGCATGGAGGTTGGAGCAAAAGAAGTTCATGACCCATGCATGTAATGTAAAATTAGAAGTTGAATTCAGATGTATAGAGCATGACGGATGGATCTTGTCGGTGGGATCACAAACTGAGGATAATCGATGATCGATGAGGAATGCACATGGGGGTGGCAGTGTTCCTATTCCAGTTCTTCGTCTCTTCTCCCACAACCACATCGTGATTCGTTTCAAATTTTGCGTCATAACATATCATACAGAGCGATAATGCTGCCCGAGCATCTAAGGCTAATAGCAGCGCCTATGGTCAACCAGTCAGATTTGCCGTTCAGGACACTGGTTAGGAGGCATGGATGCACCCTTGCGTACACCCAAATGCTCATGCCCGATAAAATCTTGAACGATTTGGAGTACTTTGAACATCGTTTACGTGACCTTACTCTAGACGCCGAGCTTGGCCGTCCAGTTGTAGTGCAATTATGTGGAAATAACGTACAAACAATTGTTGAAGCTGGCAAAAAGCTGCAAGGGCATTGCGATGGTATTGGTACGTTCGCCTAGTCACCTGTATCATGTGCCCATGACTGATCATATTGCGAAGTGCCTTAGATTTAAACCTTGGGTGTCCTTTGGAAGCTGCTCGTGAAGCTCATTATGGCGCTTATATGACTAGCCAAAAAGACTGGCCATTAGTACAAGACATCGGTAACAATTATCTGCTCAAGGCTCACCAGACATATTCATTTCCTGATTCCTCCGCATTTAGTTTCTGCTATGTCACACTCGTTCATCGTTCCTACCTCTGCAAAGATCCGACTCGCTCAACCCGTCGAAAAAACTATAGATTTTGGGCAACGTTTGGAGGTATGTGGTGCTGCTTGGGTGACACTTCATGCACGTACTGTGTCTGCTCGTCGGCGGCGCCAAGGTGCTGCCGACCTCGATCAAGTAAAGAAGCTCAAAAAGAGCCTGCGTGTTCCTGTAATTAGCAACGGGAATGTGCGCGAATGGTCTCACATCCCGGAAAACCTCGAGTATACCGGTGCCAATGGTGTCATGGTGGGCGAGACGTTATTAGGGAATCCATGGTCCGTCCATGACCATCCTTCTAGTCGTTTCGTTCCTAATCTGAGTCTCGCACCCTCTTCCTTCATAGCCTCTTTGCGAACAAACTTCCGGATCCAGTGGATATTGCGTTGGAGTACCTTGATATATGTAGTCAGTTCCCTGGTACCGCCTCGGTTCTAACCATGCAGACGCACGTCAGGCATTTTATCGAACATCAGTGGTACGTCAACACATTCCCATGCCTTCACCAACCGGTCCTCATTCCGAAATCGTATTCTGATCTATAGCGGACGACGCCCGTGGTTCCAGAAATTCCGGTCCGCATTGGGTACAACCAAGTCGCTGGAAGAAATAGACACGCTTCTGAGAATCAAGGTCGAACGGTGGCGTGGTAAGCCTCCCCGCGGATGGGACGATGACACCAACGACGAGGATAACGGAGCCGATTTTTTTACTGTAGCCAATGAAGATGAAGATTTCGAGGACACTCTCGACCTGAGTTTGATGCTCAGATAAAGCCTCTGGTTTGACATGGATCGTCGAGCTGGCAGTTGACTCGGGGCACGAGGATGTAGCTACTATCATCCCGGCACGTATCTGATGTTTGGGCCAACCTGTCGGATTCACGTTGTATCGCCCCATCCTTCTGCGTGATCTGGATTGGAATGTCATCTGAGACGGTAAACCAGAAGTTCAAGAGGTCATCTGGACATTGGTTGCCGTACTCTAGACCAGCTATAGAGCAATCTACACCCTTATGTCAAGCCATCGGACCGATATTGCGCTGTGGGTTCTAGTAATGGTGGGAAGATCGCTTGCGAACGCGTTGTGCCATGCTCAATTCGAGATCAGCTGCGAGTAATCGCCCTAATTCTGTAGCTTTTTTCCCCGTCCATGGAGAACAGTTGATCAAAGGCCCCCTTTTCCCCCTTCGTGATGGGCTTTTGGTACATTTCTGGGATGCGTTCTGATACCAATTTACACTGTTCAAATCCTCATCTAGCACTGAAAGAAATAGATGCCGGTAGAATCATTATCTGCGGAGTCCCCACTTGTCATCCCCGATCCGACACGACGGCGAACCACTCACAATGTATGTACAATGTACTTACAACGAAACACGACGTATGCGCAAAGAGCAAACTACATACATTTGTTGTGATGCATATACACGAACTGGATACCTATGTTTACGGGCGGGCGCTATATGTAGTGCAGATGGTGCAGTCGACGGTAAGAAATTTGACTTTATCGTCATCATATGTTCGAAGGCATTAGAATACATAAGTATCTTGGGTAAACCAACAGAAAAGTGGGGGCATATCGCATTCTGCAGTAATCCTATGAGGCACTTGCGACTAGGTGGAGACGGGCACATTGGAGGAGAAAGACGATCACTGACGTTAGCGGTTGACGCGACTCGTGTGTCACGGGTGATTATTATTATTTATACGAGATCTTTTGTAAAGCATAACTGTCAACCTTTCAATGGGTGTCATCAATCGGGCGCCTATGTTTCACAAGGGAAATCATGACCTCTGTTGAAGACTGAAGATCAATTCTAGGACATCAGTTGCTGCAGTATTTTACACTGCCAATCGGTTGAACGGACCCGGCACGATCACGAGCTCAACGCAGAGGCACGCGTACTTGTCGCCATCAAATTAATCAAAATTAACTGCCCATATCATTCGGCAAGCGCGGATCAAGTGTTCCACGCTCCGCAGTCTGAACCTCCGGCTCGCCGGTCCGGAGACGGGCTTGAATTACTGACGATGGCTGCGCCCCAACTTTGAATGCATTCATAAACAAGGTTGGCCGCAATTGCTTGTCGGACGTATACAATTAATTATCTCGCAAACACGCGATTGTTGATGTGGATCTTCTGCGCGGGGTGAGTCCAGGATATATACACTTGATGTACATAATCACTAGCAATGCCTGCACCGTCAGCTGCATTTGCGCTCACTGTGATATCCTTCAAGTTGTCAATGCGCCCCGGTATGCATCCAGTATGATCATAGTATTGATTTATGAATAACTGATATATCGCAGCGGCCGACGCCGCACCTGGTCGCTACATGGTCATATCTTCCATCCGAGATATCGCCAATCATTCTTTCGTGCAAAGTTGTTCCCAAGTTCCTTCTCGACCCTTCACTCCTGCAGTCTGCAGATCTTGGACCACAGTTGTAACATGATTTATATATGTCAAAGATGTCATGTTGCGGAAATTTGAACCAGATTTCCTTCGCACCAACAAGAAAAACCCCGAGATATCAAAAAATTGTCACAAAACCTACCACTACTATCCTGCGCCTGATTGAGTGGATGACGCAGGACACACTAATTTCCCTTTCCATCTTCACTCATAGGACGGACGTGAGACTTCACACTGACGAGCCTTTCCTCCTCCCTCACCTTAATCGATGTCGGTGATGACTTCAATAAATGGAACGATCAATTATAGCCCTTAAAGCTTTGCATGTTCCCTCACCTTCATCGTTTCACCTTCTCCAATAAGAACACTAAATCATACACTGAAGAAATAGCACAATTCCTTCAAATCCATGCCCATGTACGCTCGCTTGTCCTACATGCCGGATACGATCACCAAATGCGATACATACAAGCCTTCCTTGACGCGTGCCTAGTTCTAGAGCATTTTGCTCTCTACTCTGGCAATACCATACCGATCACGCATCCTGCTGTCGAGTGGTTGGATGTACACTGTGACCGAAAGCTTACAGGAACACTGCATCCATGGACTCTAATTGAGGCAAAGGCTCCTTTTCCCAGATTAGAGTGGTTTCGCCAATTAATTTCACCTTTATATTGTTCCCAACTCCTTCGTTGGCGCCTGATATGGTCGTATCAAATAATGAAGCTTTCGAACTCACCTTCCCTAGCGTTCAACTGAATTACAGGCCAGGTGTGATTGGTGTTGAAAGTTCCATCAATGCTGCCAGGTGCTCTGAAGATGATGACACGGATTCGGATTACGAATGCGAATTGTTTTGATGGTGGACTGGAAACTGTCGCAGTACGATAGATGTCCGCGTAAGGGGTAGACAGCGCAACTGTCATTCAAATATCATGTTGAATGTTAAAGATGTCTAGAAGACGGGGCCGAGTTATCTTTGATGACCGGTGAACTGCCAGCGATGAAATTTGGTCCTTCTTGATTTACCCAATGGGATCAGATGTATATCTTCTCTCCAGTCAGGAAAATATCTCCTTAATAATAAATATGATCCCTTCGTCAGCACTTCAACACGTCTGAATATCCTATCCTGGCCACTATGAAATATCCGTCAGAAAAGAAGAGCCTCCTCTACTTGCAAGCACTCCCTGATCGAGTTTCGCTGCTTATCTCCATTCCCCGGGCGGGTGGAGCAGAAGTTTAGGGTTAAAGAAAAAGATGGAATAGTGCACGCATCGTTCATCGTCCCGCCGCGGGTTCAGACACATGGAGAACACACGTAAATGGGCTCTGTGGGCTTCGGGGAGTAAAGCTGCTTGCCTCGGCCTCTCTGACGGGGTCCAGATTGCCGGAGCGGAGTTGCTGCTGCTCGTTACCCATCGGAGAGCTGAGGAAACATACGATTGTACTGTCTGACTGGGGTGGACAAATTTGTGATTGGGTCCGGGAAGATAATCTCGAGACTGCCCGTCGTCCGGAAGAAACATGAAATCCTCGATCCCCGATTTACTTTTCGTCTTGCGCTTGGATGCGATTGAATTTTGTTGGTGTGTGCAAGGAAAAGCATGAGACTAACCGATACTCGCGGGTTGTTGACCCTGTCCCCGGATCTCGAGAGGAGAACTGGTATAGGCTTCCTATACGAGAAGAGCGACTAGCTCCCCCGCTATCTAAATTCTGACAAAGAACGAGTGGTGGAGTGCGGTATAGTGTGTTTGGGATCCTGGCAAACGGAATAATTTGGACATTAGAACCTTAGGATGAGTCTCGTTAGTCGCAATCGGCCGTCAATGTATTTCATAGGGGTACATAGAGCTAAACCACATGATTGGTTAGATCTACGAGTAGTATAAGATGCCTAGACCGCACCTGGTGCGAGAGTGACAAGAATAAGGTACTGATCCAGGTCCATGGTAAAGTCAATGATGGTCAGATCTATTGTATGTGTCCGTGACCCGTAATTCGGCCTCGTCACTTGCATTTCCGGTGTCGGAAGTTCCCAGAACAAGATGGAACGAGTCAGTCGGATGTCATCTTCTCCCGTCGCGTAAAGGTCACCAACAAACTCCCTGAAGGTGGGATCTTTAATCTGTGCCTTGATTTCCAATCAACCATTCTCCATACTTGTTCTCTAGTGTGCAGAGAACTGAGACAAGAGCTGTAAGCTGGGATAGCCGATACTGGATTTACACAAGTCATGGGACGTTTCGCGAGCTCAATCCTATGTTGAAACTCGGACGAACCAGTGATGAGTTTTCACAACTGTTTCGCGACCTACGGTAATTCAGGAGGCCTGTCATGGATGAGAGCAATACATTTGAATGGTGGTCTAGGTCGAAGACCTGATCGGTAGTTCACACGTGCCGAGCCGATAATGCCGTCCTGTAACACGTCTGCATATACCGTTCGTCTACCATTAACGGTTTGATTGCTAGCACAGCGTCTACAGCCTCTGAGTGTCTTTGTCTGGAGGCTCATCTCCCTCATATATTTTCACGATGTCGACGAACGGGGCGCCAAGCAATGGAGAGTCCACCAGTGATGGTAGACCGTCCATTGACAGCGAACGGCTGTCTCTCGACAGTGGCCCCCAGGCCAACGGACACATTCCAACCACCGAAGACTCTGGAGACGATGCAGATGACGATCCCATTGCAAAACTACAACGAGAACTCGAACGAACGCGGGAGGAGAAAGATACACTCGCGACTCAATATCGCAACCTTCTTGCAAAACTGACAACGATGCGCACGACTCTTGGAAATAAGCTACAACAAGATGCCGTACGCTCTGTCGTTTTGATAAAAGTAAACTACTAATTAGTGTGCAGGAAGAACTAGACCGAAGGGAACATGAGTTGCAACAACTGACAGCGCAGAATGAGGACCTTACATCAACGGTCGATACCTTGAAGAACGAGCTCATAGCCTCACATGAGGAGGCGGAACGCACAGCCCGCGAACTGGACACGATGCGAAGTCGCGCCTTAGAGGAAAACGCGCAGGAAATTATTCTGCATGAACGGGAACTTCGGGAGGCGCAAACCGAGCTCGAGCGGTGTCGCATAGAACGAGATGAGTGGGAAAGGACGGCATTGCAGGAACGAACGTTGTCGGATGATCTAAAATCTTCGGTGGAAACCTACAAGCGCGAACTTGAGCTTGAAAGGGAGGCGCGAGACAGAGAGCTAGAGGAGCTAGAGGCGGAGAAGGAGAAGTCACAAAATTTGCAGTCTGTGTTGCAGGACTTCCAGACTGGTGCGTAATCTGACGGCATGGTCTTTTATAGTATTCACGCTTGAGTAACAGCCAAAGACCATGAATTAAAGCAAGCGGTCAAGGACTACGAAACACAATTGGCTCAAGTCACAACATCCCTAGCGGAATTTAAGCACAGAGCGTTAACAGCTGAGGTTAGACACATAGTCCTTCATTTCCACAACTTTGCTGATTCAACCGTCTTAGCTTCAATTGGAAGAGTCGCATACCCATGTGTCCCGAACACAAGAGCTTGAAAAAGAGGTGAAAGACAAGAACCTTCTCATTGGAAAACTACGGCATGAAGGTGAGCACTCTTGCTTTTGCTTCTTATCCTCTTATCATTCAACTCCTACCTAGCCGTCATCCTCAACGAACATCTAATGGAAGCCCTCCGCCGCCTCAAGCGCAACTCCACCGATACCAACGTTGACAGACGTCTCGTAACCAACGTCCTTCTCGCCTTCCTCTCCACCCCTAGCCCCGACCCCAAACGCTTCGAAATGCTCTCACTCCTCGCCACGATTCTCTCATGGACAGATCCAGAGCGCGAAAAAGCAGGCCTTCAACGCGCCCAATCCACCACTTCGCCGCCTCCAGCTCCCTCGTTCTGGTCGCGCTCCTCATCCGCGGCCAACTCTCCTGCGAAACCCATGGATCTCGAAAAGACAGATGAAACGGAGGTATGCTATTTCTCGCTATGCTCACTCTCTAATACCAAACTAACAAACGGACTTGAACATGATCTAACAGTCCTTTTCCCGCCTATGGGTCGAGTTCCTTCTTACTGAAGCCGCCGCAGGCGAATCACCCTCCGGCTCTGCGTACACAAGTTCCCCTCCTCCACGGAAGAACTCCCTTCCAACTACACCAACGCATCCTTCAGGGCCCACACCCAAACTCAATATGGGCGGAAACACGCGTCGACTGGGGTCGTACACATCCTTGTCGTCAAGTACAAATGAGACGGGAATGGCTGCTATGACTAGTTCGCCGAATCTTTTGTTGGCACAGCCGCCGTCGAGGAAGGGGAAAGAGCGGGATTTGGGATCATAGGACCCGTGTTGAGTTTGTTTTTCTTTTGTTTTCGTCATTTTTGGTGTTTGGGCGACATGTCGTTTCTTGTTTCAATGTTTGCAAGTTGGACTGTTAAGACGGACTATCGATCGGTGTGTTCATAGCGTTTCCGCGGTAACGAATCGTATACTTTGTTATCATTCGCACGCCAGGAAAGGTTGAGATGGACTTGTGAAAACCCATGACAGCCTTACATCTGATCAATAAGTTTTTTGTGATTGCCAAAGCGTTGTTCACTTATATTCGAAAACAAGAACTCTAGTTCCGAGACCTACCATAAGGAATTGCCAGGCAGGTACAGTTATTCACAATCATGATATCATCATCCACTACTCATCCGCCATGGGTTTCCCAGCCGATATTCTGGTATGACGATTTTTGCTCCACTCCCTAGCGCACTTGTGTCTAGTTATCAGGAACCCTACTTCTTGTCGTTGCTTCCTTTTCAAGCATTTTCTTCTCAAACGCCTCGAACGCCAATGTCTTTAAAATATCCCTCCGATTAACCGACTACCTATCGAGCTCTTATCAGCAATATTCTCCCTTAAAATAGATGTATCCCCTATCATGAGGGATCAGGACTTCAAGTTCTTCCAAAGGAGGCTACTTGGACGTACGCTTGTCCGGGACAGGAGAATAGACCTTATCCTGCTTGGCCAAGTCTGTAAACACTGGAGGGATGTAACACTTAACTCTCCCTTACTTTGGGCGACCTTCGTGGACAGAGGACGAATAGTACGACCCACCGCAGAACCCGGTTACACCACAGGTTATGAAGCTTTTGACGGCTCACGCACATCGTTGAAGGCGATTGAGTTTGAATTCTCACTTCAGATATCGTTCGTGCTCGTTCAAGATCCTCGAAATCGGTCAAACTTCGTAGCCGTCGAGCAACGAATGCGCGTTTCTATGGGCTTGAACCATTGGTCAAGGGGTGGGACTTGTTCCATGCTCCTCGAGCACTCCATATTGTACAGTACGATATGGAGTATGTCCATGATAAGCCATGAGATGCCTTCGTCGACGTCACGATTTCCATGGATGACTTCTTTCGAATTTTCTTCGAGTGTCAAAATCTCGTGTTGAACTTCATTACGCCGATCATCTAGCACGTTATGCTGTTCAGGCGTTGCCAACAAGAGAAGAACCAGCCTCCCCCGCCTGTTGTTCTTCCTCTCTTCACTATCTATCCGTGACTGTGTCGAAACTTCCCGATGAAGCATTCCAGAACCTTACTCTTCCAAAGTTCTCCAAAACAACACCTGGATCGCCCGACCTGACCCTTATGCGTTTACCAACCTTTTGATGAGTTCGGAATGCCCATTGAAACAATTTTCTTACCACGCTCTTGGTAGTCCAGTCGCTGAAGAAGTTCTCGGTGAAATGCTTGCCTCTCCATCTATGTCATCTGTTGTGGATCTCGTTGTGGAAGTTCGAGTCACAGACAATTTTGCAGAATGAATGATGACTAGCCATGGCAAGGAAGCATTTCCTCGACTCGGAACTTTCACAACTTGTGTGGTCTTCTATGGAGCCCGGTACACTCGGCAAAATGATCTCTTCTATCAAGGAAGGGTACGAAGCCTTTCGTTCCGATTCTCCAATGCTCAATATTGGGATCGACACGACGAAGATAGAAAAACATTATCGGACTTATGACAGAAAGGCATTGTAATCAAGGATTAGGATTTAACTTTTGTCGTCTAACTCGATCATATTACAGGTTTTTAGTGATCGATATGAATACAACATCCTAGTTAGGCACGAACTTGGAAACAGCCAAGACGGATTTCAAGTTGAAGGCAAGGAACACTTTGCTGGTGACTCGGCCCAAGCTGTTTGTGTTTTATCTTTTGGCATTTCCGATCCATCTTCTTCGAGCAAGTCATCTTACAGATTGACTTTAGAAAGCCAAGTCGTCGTTTTTGGATAATAACGATATATGGAGATTTTGACTCCTGTAGATAGATATTTATGGGTATACATCAAGTTGAATATCAAGGCGTAAGACCGTCATCGTGAGTCACGGACTATTGCCGTGGATGGATCGACTACTGAGACTTGATACTCTGAACGCGATATTGATCTGCAGGTCTGCGCACGGCGTGTCCTTTCCTGTCACGATAGAAAAGAACGTCACCTAGAGATGATAATATATGAACATCAGCAGGGAAAGAAGGAAACATTAGACACTGCAAACCTTCATTCTCGACGAATTGGCACTTGTTGTAGCTCTCCCAGAGAGCTTGGAAGGCGGGCTTGTTGGAATAGGCATAGTGGTCACCGATGAATGCTCTCAGATGCTGTGTAGCCTCATACCCATGGTCTATAAAAAGTATAAATTCAGAACGAATGACGTCAGATTCCTGATAACAACAGCGTACAGAAAGGCATTTTGGGGAAGAACTTCAAGGGTATCGTCAGTAAAGATCTGAGGATACTGGCGTGAAGAGTATGACGTACGTGGTGGATGACGTGGTAATGAGCGACGTCGTGCAGAAAAAAGCGTCCCTGCCATCCGAGGAAGTTACGATCAATGGTAGCAGCGGCACCGCGCTGGAAGTTCCACTCTTTGTTACGATAGTGAGGCAGAGTAGGGTCAGTATGATGAAGGTAGGTGATCATGATAACTATACGCCTGAAATTGAGCTTGTACAATCATGCTGGAGAAAACACAAAAAACCTACACCAGTGAGTAACCTCAAGCCAGGGGATCCCATAATATTTAATCACATTGGCGGTACCATGGGTGATGCAAGCGTGGCTAACAGCCCAGACCATAGCAGCAATGCCGACGTTCGATACGATGACGGCATTTCTCTGAGCCTTGGTGAAGAGGATAGAGTTGGCTGGTGAAGGAGATAAGTTTACTGATAAGATTATCGCAAAACATTATTCACGATCGAAGTGGTTAGTCCACTTGGGGTAGGTCTTCTGACCGGAGACATTGAAGACTACCAAAATATGTTATCTCAAAATCTTATTGAGCGGGAAAAAATACGCACGAAGGTATGCGGGAAAGGCAAGTAGCTGTTGGCGGATCAGCATGTAGAGAGTGTAGATGGGAGTATCGCCAAAGATTTCGTCGTAGTCAATTTCCTGGCCCGCAACTTCATCGGGAATGTTAAGGTCCTCGCGGGTCTTGGGAACGTAGACTTCGTCGCGCTCCATGGAGGCATGGTTGTTATGATGACGGTGATGGGAGATCTTCCAGGAGAAGTAAGGCGTCCAGAGGATTGTGTGGGTGATCTTGTGGAGAATAAGATCGGACAACGCGATAATAAAAAGTTTGACTTACGAAGCCAAGGACGTCATTGACGATTTTGTGGTCAGAGAAAGCGCCGTGTCCACACTACGAAGATGTTCAGAATCGAAGACTTCACAAGAGAGTAGATGCAGACCTCATGGCCGATGACCCAGATACCAGTGAAAATAAGGCCCTGGAACCACCAGCTGGACGATGAAGTCAGCAGAAGGTCAGTGTAAGAAGACGAAACGAGCAGCATGGTAACTCACTAAACGCTCCAAGCAGCCCATCGAGCAACTTCCGATCCTAACGGAGTGAGAAGTTCCCGAGTCGCTGCTTGTTTGAAGTAGGGATCAATGGTGGTAGCCAGCGACAAGACCACTGTTGCCATCAAGACATCCCGAGCGAGGTACAACATCCCTTTCCTCATATCGCGAATGAAGTACTTGCTTGGAATAGCAGCTCTTATTTCCTTGAGGGACCTTTCAAGCAATGAAAGATTAGATAAACCTTGATGATCGCTGTTGGGCGGAAACTCTGACCAAGGCATGGGGGTGAACGGCGGGAGCCCATCTTCAGAGTACTTCTCCGCAGCTGAGGCAGCCATATGATAGAGGGAGATCCAGAACAAAGAAAAGCAGGTGTTGATAGCTCTGAGGGGATAACCATAGGTATTTATGTCGGATCGCTGAGCCCGAAGATGAATATTATTCTTTCAACGGATGCCAGTGTGACAGGTGCACACGGGTGATCGAGATAACCTCGTGCATAGATTGTGTCAATGAGTCTGCTTGTGCAAACCATACGTACAAGCTACTTAGAAAAACCGGAGTAAGCAGAACTGTATGTGACAACATCAAAGCTTCGTTTCAATCGCAAATTAGTTGCTCGGGTTACTCGGCTTTTCCGGTGCTATTGCCAAATTTGGACAAGATGCGTCACGCGTTAGCCCTTCTTTTCTTCGTTCTCTGATGATGAAAAGTGCCAAACTCCGGGCAATCGTTCTGTCCATCTGCTCTTTACCCAGGGTTCGCCATTAAAAACGTCCATTTGACATCAGATATTCCCCACGCCCCTCTCATCTCTGCTGGGACTCGCTCTTGGTAGATCGACTCTTTGGATATGTTCTCATCTCTCTTTGAAGACGGTCCTGAATACAGGAAACGGCTTCAGACGTCGTTCACGCCCACAAAGGCAAGTTCATTCATCGGCTTGCTTGTATCTGAATCAATAAACTGTATATTATGAACTGTGATCCAGGTCACCCTGCAGGAAGTTCACTCAGTTGTTCCAAAGCACCTTCATGAAAAGAACACCTTCAAAGCCTTGCTTTACGTCATTCGTGATGTTACCTGTGCCGTGATCGTTTACAAGCTCGGCTGGCTGATCGACCCCTTTGCGAAATCTCTCGTTCAGATTTACGGTGCCCCCCAGGCGTTTGGGATTGCCGTCAAATGGGCGCTTTGGGCACTCTACTGGCACTGGCAGGGAGTTATTCTCGCAGGCTGGTGGTGCATGGCTCACGAAGCTGGTCATGGCTCGCTCTCGAGCTACTCTTGGTTCAACCACGTCATCGGATTCAGTCTCCACACCGTACGTTTATCATGTATCAGATTTTGATGACATCGGGAGCTTTATCTTTGCAGTTTATTCTTGTTCCTTATTACGCTTGGAGATCATCCCATCATGCCCACCACAAGGCGACAATGTCTGTCGAACGTGACGAAAACTTTGTTCCCCGCACACGTTCTGAGTATGGCCTGCCGCCTGAGAAAATCGCCTACATCAGCGATTACCACGAGATCTTCGAGGAGACACCAATCTACACACTCGCTCGCATGCTCTTCATGCAAGCGCTTGGCTGGCAATACTACCTCTTCACTAACGCGATGGGCAACCAACGGTACCCGCCCTGGACCAACGTACGTCATCCTCTACTCCCGATGATCAGAGTGTACCAAAGAACCTGCTTGTCTTGCAGCACTTCCAACCCTCGTCGCCTCTCTTTAAACCTCACGAACGCAACGGAATCATCGCCTCTAACATAGGGCTTACAGTCATGTCCTGCATTCTCTACCTCTGGACTCGTGAAGTCGGTCTGCCCAACTTCCTCAAACTGTACTTTGTCCCATACATCGTGCGTTTGCAAAATTTTCATCACTTGTTCTATATCCGATGCCGAAAATCTTAGTTGGCAAACCACTGGATCGTCATGCTCACCTATCTCCATCACTCTGACCCTACGGTCGCCCACTACCGTGCTAAACATTGGTCATTCCTTCGTGGTGCTGTTTCAACCGTCGACCGCCCCCTCTTGGGCTGGGCGGGTCGTTTCTTCCTTCACAATGTCTCACATGATCACGTATGTTGGCTGTCCGATCTACCCTTTTCTTCCTGATCAACATACATATTATATGTAAACCCAGGTCGCCCACCATCTCTTCTCGTCCATCCCTTTCTGTATGTAACACAACTGATTTTATCGACGTGCCAGCTTAACTTTTCAATCTAGACAACCAACCACAAGTTACAGAGGCGATCAAGAAGGTCCTCAAGGAAGACTACAACTACGACTCAACGGTAAGCCCTTTCTCACCTTTTTCACCCTCTTCATTGATATCCAATTTTTCATAGAACACCTTCCGCGCGCTGTATCGTACCTTCACACAATGCTGCTTCATCGAAGACGATGGGGACATTGTCTTCTACAAGAACAAAGAAGGCAAGGCTGCACGCGTACTGGCTCGGGGTGCGTTGGATAATGAGACTAGGAAGTCGATATAGGGTGTGAAGTAGGTTTATCGTATACGGATGGATATACACATGCCGAAGGATTATTGGCCTTTGGTCTTGTCTTTGTTTGCACGAATAAAAGGACTCAAGTTCGTTTCAAAATGTCAAGAAGCCCCAAAGCCAGGGCCTGGACCCTTTAGTCCATTCTGGCGCAGAACGGACGTCTGCAACTCCTAATCGGTCGCTCCGCAACATGTGGACTCCTCCCTCTAAGCGGAGTACATATGGGATATGTAAAGTTCCGTACTAGGCGCGAATTTGAATTCCTCCCAAAATATTGCGTTCTAAACCCGTATCCTTACCGCGGATATGGATCCATTATCCCTTGCTGTCCAATGGCCCCAAGTTACGCAATTCCACACACAGGAAACATTCGGGCGCGTCAACGCGACCCTGTAAACTCCTGCCTGCCATATACTTAGCTTGACCCTCGACATGTTCACTTGGACCCTCGTCTCCCCTTGTCGCGATTCCTATGTAATAGAGCCACAATTACCGATGCGAAACTCGGACACTACTCGGTGTACCCATGTACACACAATAGCACGGAGTTGGTGATGGGCCGCAGTGTACGCTATGCAGAACCACAGCCTCAGCCACAGCCATTCGAGCGTTTTTGCACTTGTGGTACGTACGTGAGGTGGATATGCACATACTGAATCGAGTAATGTACAACTGTCCCTTCGCAAGGTCCGAGAAAGGATTGACTGGTGGTCGGACTCCAAGTCAAAGGAGAAGATATCATGCTCCTCTGGGCGACGTCATATCCACGATGCGTGAATTTGGACATCCGCGATGATCTGAATGGAAAGATTGGAAACCATGATGCATGATGCATCACATTTCCGCATTGTGTTGTACGGAACGCATCTATTTAGAAATCTTACATAGCAACGAGATCCAGGTGAAGAGGTTAGAGCTATGCAACCCCATCTGAGCAACATCTGAGCGGATTATATATCTATGAATCGATCTCGAATCTCTGCTTCATTCCTTTCTCGCCACCGGGGATTGTGGACGAAGGGAATCATGGAAGATATCGTAACAAATCTTGAGATTGATTTTAGAGCTAGTTCGAGGAAAACTTTTTTGGGTTTGACATTTTTCCTGACAAGAGCAAAGTTTCCAGAGGTCCGATAGACCCCCGAAAGGCCAGTAAGTATAGGATCATCGATGCTCACGAGGCAGCATCGTCAGCTCGGACATGAGCTATTGTGACAGTGATTAATTTGAGAACTTGTGGAAGGGGCCAATGTTGCGCAAGAAGGAGTGACAAAGATGTACAATGAATGGAATGGATGTGCACGTGGAGACCTTGGCTGAAGGTAATGGAACGTCGACGCGTCTTTCATCCTCGTAACCGTGACTCTCAATGACTTATCACCGACATTCAATATTTGCATACTCACACCTGCGTTTTTCCACTTTGATGGATGAGAAGTTTTCTTTTAGGTCAAGTTGCCCAAACGCAGTTCGCTTCAGCTACGACTCATCAGTACGAGTTTGTCTGAAGATTTTGTTATGTACATGATGTCTGCCATATAGTCGCCCTTTGCTCCACACCTGCTACTATTGTACTTGGTCGTCGTTCGGTTCCATCTCGGAGCCTCTCAGTCGATCAGAGATACAGATATTCTCGGGGGCCAGCTCAGGACAGCCATTCCATTTGAAAAGCCCAGCTAGCACAACGAAGATTTACGTAAAGCTCTACTAATAGCGTGACAAAGTCGAGAATGACGATATCTTTTCACAAGAGTAGGGCACTATCGGCCTATGTGTTATTCAAGTCGGAGTCGAGCAGGGGTTAAAAAGTTTCTCTATCAATTCCTGCTCTGAGCGATAAGAGGACATAAAAACTTGCTTGTAGGATAGGCACCCTTATTAGATCTTCGGAAGGCGGGACGGCGATGGGCGACTGAGGGTAGACAGTAGGACCTAAAATTTGATGCGTGAAACGAGAGGAAAAAGAGTGATATTCATTTCCTTCGCGGAAATTTGAGCTCAAGGATACAGACAACCGAATTTCACTGCATGTTCATGATATATTTGCGGTGAAGTCATGATAGAAATTTGAGCTCAAGGATAGAGGCAACCGAATTTCACTGCATGTTCATGATATATTTGCAGTGAAGTCATAAGTCATCGTGCTTCCTGTCTAGGCTGGCCATCTTGAGCGATGAAGGCATCAGCTCGCATTAATAATCGTAACTTGGCAGAAAATTCCCGTCTCCGGGAGATGATTATTCGATCATCAGGATAACACAACGGGGAACAACAGGACCTAGAACGAATCACGAACCGGATATACGGCTAGAATGCACAAGTCGTGAGGAAGCCTATAGGAGGACATCTTGAACAGCGGGAACTTATCCAGAGCATCCGGACCAAGAGAGCCAGACGATACAATATTGGAGTGGCTGGATTTGAGAGTGAAAGGTTCGTTGGCATTTGAAAATTTCTCTCCTTGATCCTATCCATCTCCTGTCATCAACATTGACTGTCCTCGACACCTTCATGACGCAAGATGGACGTGCACCTCAGTAAGACTCGATGACCAGTGCCTACTCTTATTGTGGGTCTTCATGTTGTGTTTTCAGGAATATCTTGCGCCAGTTCTAGCTTGAATGATCCAGGAGCGATAACGAATTGCCAGTGTGTTCCGCGGTCGAAGTCACAAGCAGAATGGTTTCGCACAGTGATGCGAATGACTTTGAGCATGTGAATTGCACGCCGGCCCACACATACCAAAAACAAAACATCCGAATTTCCTGCACCAATCCATCTGACTCAACATTTGTAAATTACTGGCAGGGCGACTGGATTCGAGTCTCGCTGAATGTCTGAAAGGCGATGGTTCCAAATCCTCGCGAACGGCTATCTCGGCTGAGGGCGACAACTGCATCTTTGTTCTGGGTCAGTGTAAAAGGTCCTTGAGATCTTTACATAGATAGTGCAAAAGGAGCTACAGGACTATAAGAAGATACAATGTAAGAAGTCAAGAATATCAGCGCACATTGTTCCCTTAATTCAAATATACGATCCCGAAGACATGAACAATTCTGGCCATTACCGAAGAAGCCGGGAGCATTACAGACTAATTATGTCTTCGAGATTCTGCCAGGGGACGGGATTTAAGAACTATATGAGAGATTTGAAGAAGTACCGCCGACGGTATTGTGGATGACCACCCAACTAATTAAACCAACAACAAATTCCTCCCTATAGCGCTCGTGGTCATCGCTTGTCTTCTCCCTTCCCTGCTGACATCACTGATATACATTGAATGGCGCTAGAATAGCAAAGACTGTGGAGTATAGTATGCCTGGCCCATGGGGACTATGGCATTCGGTGTTAGGGAAGCAAGTGAGATAATTCTCAAGACAATTGAGAACTGATTTAAGTGTAGCAAGGATGTGATGAGCAGCTGAACTTCTTCTAATTGAGTGAGATCCTCGTGTCCATTCCTTGAGATGAATACGAGCCTTGTAATGCTTGTTGAACGCTGCGACTCTGAACGTCTGTATCTTTTCATTGATCGGGATCAGCTTGAAGACGAATCTGAGAGTCGATATATATATCTACTCTCTGATTGGTTGAAGCTTACATGATCACAAGACATGGAAATAACATAGCTGGAGGAAGATCCTAGGATCCACTTGTCTTCACCATATCTACGTCTCTCTCGAGGTTTCAGTTTGAGTCGGCAGAGGCTCGCGAATTATACAGTATGTATGAGTCGTCCGTTCAAGTTGGCAAGTCCATACTTTTCCTGAAACTTGTCCGATATAGTCGGCCCGGCTCGAGCCAGGCTCGGCTCACCGGGCAGGGAAGAAGCCCAAAATCACTATCAACATGTCGAATTACAAGCCTAACTGATTGATTCGTTTTACATGATATCAAAGTCGCCTAGACCTCAAACATGCCCTGCGCCACAGCGATAGTATCCAAGGAGGTCTACTCCGTTGGTTGCTTCATGGATGAATCATCCCTAACGAGTCATAAGTTCCATCTTTGCAAAGCTTTACGACATCCTGCTGTCGCCCGTAGTCAGTATCGCAGCATCTACACCACAAGGTAACGTGTATTTCTTACCAGAGTTCGCGTGAAGCAGGCGCTCATTGCACCTAACATATCATCCACCTGACGTCGCGTGTAAATGGGACGGTCTTTGTTCTTTCGTCGACTTGCATCATACGGTTTAGAGTTTCGTCGTGGACTCGGATGTGGTCTGGGGTATGTCCCGTCTGGCGTTAACGCGGCATCTGAAGAAATCGACGGTAAAACGGACTCCTAAGCTCAATCAAAAGTAAGCTTCCTCGTAAGAAAGGCCCACTATTGAAGAAAGGCTTGTGGGATTCGAGAGCGGACTAACCTCGGACTCGAGGAAGGGAAAAGCAGTTGGCGGCGAGCTTGTTGTCCAGGACATGAACTGAGAGAATATCTGATCAATTTCACTGCTTCCTGAGGTCTCTTCGAGTGCCAGAGGGATTGGTGAAGGTACTACTGTATCGATGAGTGACGGTGGAGAGGTTTGAGAGAAAGTCGGATCGACTAAAGGACCAGTAGAGCATGCAAGATTGGTTTGTAGTTTCGTAATAGCTTGAAAGAAATGTTCTTGTGGACCATTTCTCGTCTCTTCGGCACAGGTAAGTATATGTAGATGAAATTCATCGCTAGAAATATAACTCGTAGTCCCTTTGAACAGTGGGCAGCGAGAGACATAGTGGACTCACCTTTGAGAGAATTCCTGGCTACAGACAGTACATTTGAAAGGCAGGCTTCGCGTGTCTGATTTGCTCCAATCAGCTTGAGGTCATTGTGAGGAGTCATGAGCATTACGAATACTATAATGTCTTCGCAAGTTGGATCGCCTGGTGAACGGTGCTTGGCATTTTGGGCAGTGGTATGCGCCATCGCCTGGGTCTCGAGTGAGGTTGTCGAAGTGTAGGTGCTCGGGGTGGTTTGTCGATGACATTCTTGTGAATCCAATTCTCCCATCCTTGCTTTTTTATGTCGATGATCATGCGTTCTCCACAAGCGCTAGACTCCACAATTTCGTTAGACGACATATGGCCCCTGCCAGTGCCGTTACGGTCTGGACCAAGTCTCGGTGAGAAATAAGTCAAAGCTCCATGTAAGATCTGTACTATCGCTCATTTACTATCATCCAACGTTTAAACTGACAGGACCCCAGAGAGTCCCGTCATAAGCAAGAATCATAATCCGGGATCTTTATCCGCACCATTTTCCTGGTTTCTAATCCGGTTGGTGGCCAAATAGACGGTTCGGATTCTATCCGGACCTATTTGTCCCCGGCCTCAGGCGATATCGCAACTTTGTTGTTTCACACCATCCTTTTTCTCCTGCGTGGTTGGAGAAAATGCATTCATCGTGGCCTAATTGTTACAAATCCTTCCAAAAGTCTTG
Organism: Termitomyces sp. Mi166#008; assembly: GCA_018857285.1. NCBI lineage: Eukaryota > Fungi > Basidiomycota > Agaricomycetes > Agaricales > Lyophyllaceae > Termitomyces > Termitomyces sp. Mi166#008. Next base: position 4,917 of record JABAKA010016103.1, on the reverse strand, counting down.
ACAAGGACACCGGGGACTCACCCTCTTTCGAACAGAATAGTGTAATCTTCTTGTGTCGGGTTGACATACAAGAACAGCAGTAATCATTGAAGTACAGCCAGCTCCCTCTCTTAACCCTTACGGGGTATAATTCATACTCTCATACCCCATATGAGTTTCATAACTGATAATTTCGAATCTTGATATGTTTCGATATGACATCTCCGAGGATAAACGAACACAATTGGACAGTAGATAAACTCAGATAAACCGGAAACAACCCTAAAGTCATTCGCTTTACGATGCCCTGAATGTTTTTCCCGCCATGGGCCTGAGACCAGTCACCTCAAAATACTCAAAAGACCTAGCAACTTGAGAACGACTCGGTCAAGGCTAGGAAAGCATACCTTGAGGCTCATTGGTTGTACGGAAGTCTATCTCCCCCGATGATGAGGCACGGGTGTATCATGACGGCAATTTTTGGTCGACCTTGGAGATCGCTTCCAATGCAGGGTCTGGTCAGAAAATAGGGAGGCAGCAGGTGGACTTGACTTGGTGGGAAGCATAGATGTACGACATATTTTTGATTTCAATCATACGCCGTTTAATAAAGGAATTCACAGGGACTGAACAAACCTAAGGATGGGCAGCATATTGCATTGCGAAAACCGAAGATGGAAAACGAGCGTCTGTCCTCACAAAAAAGGAACTTGCAGTCCCTAAATCCTGGGTACACCGGCTTCTGAAAAAAGGACCGGAGTCACCGACGTCAAAATTAGTCATTTGCCATTTCGAGTTCTTGCCAATTCGCTGTCATTCGCTATGTCCTCCGCGATGTCTTCTATCTAAAGACTCGGAGAAATCTGAGAGGTCAAATTGATGGATGAAATAGTATGTCAAGTTCAAGTTCTTGTACTCGTCAGAGTCACTTGATTATGGAGAATATGACCATTTCATCCCTACTGTTGTAACGCGACCACGCGGATACGGAAGAATCGTTATCTTGATTAGAGAGCGTTATTCAACGGTGGTGCATGATGACGTCGACGTCCTGAGATCAAACGTAGAAATAAGATCTGTAACGGTTTTTCCGAGTCAATTGGCAGCTGGTCTGCATCTTCGGGGATGATATCGATGTACAAGCTCCAGCCCGATCAACGTATACGTTAACGTTAATCACTGGTCAGGGAAGGAAAAAAAACAAAAGTTGCTACCTGGAGCGAGACTGAGAAGTTCTAGTCGTAGGAACTCTCTTCAGGACAATAATGACAAAGAGTTTACGTTCAAATCAGCCATCTATCCAAAACTGTGCCAGTGGGAGGAGGATGTTACTATGATCAAAGAGAATAACTCCGGAAGCTATTGATGGGATCAATGCAGTAATAAGTGATAATTTTCCTTGATTTTGGCGTCGCCTTGTGCTTGTACTAAGTATCGAAAGCCAGAAGCATAGAGAGTAAATTTAGATTCCTTTACGCGGATGCTTCTTGAACATGACCTCAGGGGTATCTTAAATATGATTTCTGTCGTTCCTAAAATCGTAAGTTTATTATATTGCAAAGGAACTAGACATGATACAGGCCTATAGATCTCGTCTCATTCTGAATGCGAGTATTCTGATACATTTTCTTGGCTCCAGAATGAAAGCTTAACTCGGCTGCAAATGAGCGGAGACATACGTGGTACGTGATAACATGTCTGCCATATGGAGTACTTACGGGCCCCTGATTGTCTGATATTCATGCGTGGACCTTGCCGGGTAATAATGACCAATGATTGGTCGACTAAGGACATGACAGCCGTGTCGGTGTTAATATACAAATAAATTCCAAACCTTATTTGCTATTATGGCTCCTCGGTAGCTCGGAAGTTGGCTCGGAGTACCTCGTTTGGCACTCTGAACTTTAACAGGTGAATAATGATTTTCAACTTGTCATGGTCGAGACCGTCTGTCGATTCAAGAAGCACGGACTCAGCCTGTGACGATCAGAGCGACATCCAACTCTCAGGCCAAGAATTGGCCCAAAAATCTGGCCACCCCCGAAAAGTCATGGGAAAAACTTCAATGTTGCAAGTGCCAGTTGAGCGTTGAGCAGCGCAAGAGCGGTAACAGATAAAGCCCAGGTAAGGGTTCAGGATGGCATGGATCCAGAAGTGCATGAGAATATTAAGTTCCATTGAAACACATTTCGAAGTCTCAGGTTTACTGCTGCGACAATGGAGGTGAAGAATTTGCTGTTAACAAATTGAGGACATGATGTTACATTCGAGCCAAAGATACTGGTATTCCTGCATCGTAGGTCGCTACGGAGAATTCAGTCTGAGTTAGAGCTAGAACTGGAACATGAGATCTTGAGCGTGTAGCAATCACTGCCCTAAGTATCAATGGTTTTCGTTACTATTTCGAGCATGCGTGTCTTGATATGGCGACCGAATGAAACGAGGACAGTTACATGTGTCACTCTAGTGTATTCACACTGCCTTCGACATACAAGCCCTGATCTATGAGTACACACGGTGTTAGTTTTCTGGGCGATTTTCGACTCACAAAATGACCACAACCAGAGCATCAACATTTATTAAATCAGACATCAGCAAGAATGTCACTGATGGCCTGTGTCCTCAATTAGTATAACCACACAACCACAATCAATTATGAAATTTTGAGAGGCATCAAATTTCATGGCTCTGACTGAGACGATGTTGTCTCCGGCCTCTGCAAGTGCCAAAAGAGCTACTAAAATCTGGGCCGACGGACTGGAATGACGGCGATAATACGCCCTTTGCCAATCATATATGCGCATTGATCATACCCCCAACCGTACGACGATCGGCAGTGGAGAGTTTGGGTCATGCCTTAGGCTTGCGCGGGGGGTTTCTCCAGGAAGGCCCGACAACTCGTCACTCTATCCCTTCTCATCTCGACATCACCTCCTTCAGCAAGCACTCCTATCACGGTCGGATCATTCGTACAACTACCCAGTGGGGCGACTACGACGTGAACCACGCCTACGAATCCAAGGCATTCACCGAGGCTGTGACTTAAGTACTGGCCAGTGCAACAACAACCGAGAGGACATCTTCTGGTTCGTGGGCGAACGAGTCATATTTGCTGGAACATGGCGTAGATGTTTAATCTCCTCCATGACGACATATATGGGTTCGACCTCGAAGCCTCTTCCCAGGTGCTAAGAATGGAAGCCACAGACGCATGAATGGGAACAGCACGCACGTTGGTTTCGGGTCAATCTCTTGATCTGTATGCAGAATGAGGGGTCTCAAATTCTTGTTCTCTGTCCGGTCAATCAGATATAGTATTAAATACGAAGGAAAAGTTGGGAAAATCGATGAACTCATAAAAATTTCCCTTGCAATGGCATGGGTGAGGTAATTGCGGATTTATAGTGTCCAGAGTGAATTCAGTCCAGAAGGGAGAACGTACTTACGAGAATCTGGGCGCGTAGAGGGATAGGCGTGAAGTTTACTGGACGATGTTGGGATTTGCCGAACCTATGCTTAGCTTCAAAATTGGTCTTCTCGATGACTCGCTCGTGCATCTGGCGCTGCCAATGAGCGCGAACGTGGGATAGCGCTAATTTGTGCCAAAGCGACCCTAAGTGTACTGGCGAAACGAGACACGGAGGAAAGTGTATCTGACATTTACTTATGGTAACCTGAATCTGGAAACGTCTCTTCTTGCGGAGAACCGTTACGTTATTGTGGTCTTACGTGAGTTGCTCATTGTGTTGGGGTAGGCCTGTAACGGAGAAATTGACGTCATACTGCTCTCCGTTGCTCAGTTCCCTGGCTTGGTTGGAATGACTCTTGTGGAGAATGTTCTCTTCTTGTTACCTGACTACCAGTGTTGTAGAGACTCACGTTACACTTCCCCCGTTGCTCCAATGTCCAGACCTAATCCGCTATTTCTCTCTCGGTGCATTCGACACTATTATCGGCATCGATCTCGAGGGCTTCGAATATATAAAACTACAATGTCTCAACGTCGAACCAAACTGCCGGTCCCACATGTCGCCTATCCTCTCCAATTTCCTCTGGATACTACCCATCGCACCACTCACGCTTACTAGCGCCGCCATCGCGGTCATCATGGCCATCATCGAATGGTCGACAACACCTCAATTCCCCAGGCCCACGCGGCTGGCCTATTGTCGGCGGTCTTTTCCAACGCGAGAAGGATCCAGCGGGTACCTACCACCGATGGAGCAAGATCTACGGATCCGTGTCTAGGATGCGGCTGGGCAGCACGTTGGGTCGTTGTCAATGGTGCCATTTTTCAATCTCGTCCGGTGGTCAGTTGTTTGAAGAGGCGTGTGTTCATTGGTAAATGTCTGACGACGGTGGATGATGTAGCCTCATACGCTTGGAGAGGTGCTGGAAATTGCTAGCAGGAACAAAGCGGTTGCTGTCGCTGTATGATGAGCTCCTGAAGAGGAAACACTGTCTGTTGATCGCGTTAGTCATTGAGATCGTTAGTAGTTCTTGATCATCTGTAGTCGCAAACTCACATATCTGAACATGTACAGGTCCGAGTATATCTTCGAAAGAGCAGCACAATGTTTTGCGCAGAATTTGGAAGCTGCGTCACGGAAAGGAGGGCCCATTGATCCACTCCCCATCTTCTTTGACGCTCTGCAGTTCTCGCCTTCACTGTATTCGGTGGTGCGAGTGTTGAAGAATCATCCATGCTACTTCAAAACATTCCGTTTCCGATGAAACGTGTCGGAGAGTATATCCAACTAATTTATTTCCTTCACTCTTGTTCCCTAACCACGATATCCTCAGAATCCGCAACATCAATGAGGACTACCGGGACTTCTTACCGTTCCTTCGAGTGCTTCCGCTCAACAAGATATTCCACGAGGCATTCGCAGTTGTGAAGTACAGAAATAACAAAATTACATACCTCTTGGACTGAAT